>CM019068.1:155280294-155410294 GCA_009667805.1 Leptobrachium leishanense
CATTTCCCCTTCCACATTTAATTCATTTCACACACACCCTCCTCATTGAATTCATTTCACCCCTCCCCATTTAATTTATTTCAACCCCCCTCATTTAATTCATTTCATTTCACACCTCTCTCCATTGAATTCAGTTCACTCCCTCCTGACCTACAAAGCTCTCCCTAACTCAGTTCCCCACTACCTGTCCTCACTAATCACATTCACCACATATACACCCCAGCCCGCTCCCTAAGATCAAACAGTGACCTGCGCCTAGCTTCTCCCCGCATCACCTCTTCCCATGATAGACTGCAGGATTTCTCACGCGCAGCCACCATCCTCTGGAACGCTCTCCCTCGTACTGTCAGACTTTCCCCTAAAGACATTCCTATTTAGGGAAGCCAACCACCCGACTCACTAATGCACCTCACTGTCCCAACTAGTCCATCACTCTCACCTTGCAGCCCGTCACTCTCACCTTGCAGTCCGTCACGCTCACCTTGCAGCCCGTCACTCTCACCTTGCAGCCCGTCACTCTCACCTTGCAGCCCTTCACTCTCACCTTGCAGCCCATCACTCTCACATTGCAGCCCATCACTCTCACCTTGCAGCCAATCATTCTCACCTTGCAGTCCTCTCCTCCTGTTTCCACCCCCAACCCTTCTAAATTGTAAGTTCCCACAGGAATAGGGCCGTCATTTCCTCCTGTACTGGTTTGTCAAAATGTTGCTCAATGTATTGTAACCCTGTGCTTATTGTACTGTGTACTGTGCTTATTGTACAGCGCTGCAGAATATGCTGGTGCTATATTAATAAAGAATAATAATAACTCCCCTCCCCATTTAATTAATTTCACCCCCTCCCCATTTAATTTCACCCTCTCACATCCCCATTTAATTAATTTCACTCCCCATTTAATTAATTTCACCATCCCCCTTCAATTTCACCCTTCCACTTCCCAATTTAATTAATTTCACCCCCCTTTAATTCATTTTACCCTCTTACTTCCTCTTTAAGGACTGGACCAAATGCTTTTGTGAGCTGTATACAGCCAGGGGGCTGGACGTTCCCCACCCCTGGTCTAGGGCAAGGCTAAGCCTAAATACTTCCCTGACATCAACAGGTAAATACACAATTCCATGAGGCTTATTTTACCATAAGATGGCCAGCTGTCATCAGTCGACAGTCCTGCTAGGACATCTTCTTTCAGACCTGTGTTCTAATGAACTCGTCTCAGAGCTTACAAGAGGTTCTTGGAGCGTAGGAAAGATCAGTATTTATTATCATCATCATATGGATTATATTCCATGACCTACATTAAAGCATCTCTTCAAACATTCGGTACAGAAAGGGCTTCTGCACAAGTTTTCTTCTTACCATGACTGTTCTTTGGCCCATATATGGAAAACCAAGACCAAAAGGGACAGAGAGGTTCATGATAAATTTTTAGGGATGTGCGTTTCGGGTTTCGGAATTTCGGAATTTTCACGAAATTTCCCGATTCGTGTTTTCGGATGCGGCCGAATTTCCGAAAAATTTTAGATCCGAAAATTTCAGATCCAAAATGTTTTCCGAGCCGAAACGAAATATTTTTGGATTTTTCGAATGGACTTGAAATGTGTCAAACGAGGAGAACAGATGTTCCGAAAAACGAAAATTTTCTGAAAACGAAAATTTTTCGAAAAAACGAAAAGTCGATACAAAAAAACGGGCAAAATGACACGAAAAATGGTCGATATTCCGAAAAATGTGCAATTCCGAAAAACGAAAATTTCCGAAATTACGAAAAGTCGATACAAAAACTGAGCACAGTGACACGAACATACGAAAAATGGTCGATATTCCGAAAAAAAAATGTACCTGAAAAACGGGCCGAACCGAATCGAATCGAAACCGAAATCGGTCGAAACGAGCCGAATCGAAAAGTTTAAAAATCCGAAAAATCGAACCGAATCGAACCGAAAAAAAATCGGTGCACAAGCCTATAAATTTTCTAATGCAAGTTTCCAACCAACAAATTGAAGAATTGCCAGGGAAATTATTTTCTAATGACACAATATATTATGTCGAATCATGGAAATGTACCATCTTGTTTTGCTTTCTAATCAACTCTGAAGTCTTGGCAGATCTTGAGCATCTATAACAGCATGAAGCAACCTGCTCCCGCTTTACGAACCAAGGGAAATCTGTTGAATTAGCTCAGGGTAGAGCAAGAAGAGTTAGATCCACCAGATGGGCCATGACATGTATTCATTCACAGCAGATTCTCACGCCATCCACAATAAACACGCACTCTGAGCACGCATAACTCCAGGCGTTATCACTGGGACTAGTCAAGCCGCGTGTGTACCAACACAATGGAGGATAACGCAATCTGAAAGTAATGCTCTGACAAAAAACAAGTTTGAGCCAAACACAAGACATATTAGAATATCTGAAGATAAATACTCAAGAATGGTGTGAGAGTCCGGGCTGTTTGGAAGGTACACGCAATTAATTACATTTTTTGACTGGTTTTCAAGGTGTGAGCTCAACGTACTCTCCAGGATAGACAATATTGAATGACTTCACTCCGTTACAAAAACTACAGACAAGAGAAATGTTTGGTTCTTTAGCCATTATAATGATGCCGTATAAGATATCCTGTCCATACAAAGTACGTGGTGGGCAAAGGATGGCTAGAATTATGTTTTACTTCCATCATCATGGTAGAACATTGTTCTAAGAGTATAACATCCTCAATAGATGTGATACAAGGTCTTCTAGTCAAATAGATGGTATCAGCAGTGAGTGGATACAGGTGGTTGACTCCCTACTTAATATCATTCTAGGTTCATCCAAGCCAGGGCCTACATTCCTAGTCAAGCTCTGGCACACTTATCAACTCTGTAGACTTTAATGGCTTTGGGAAGTTTACCAGAGCTCTGGTTAAGTTTCAACCTGCCATGGAATCTAGTCCCTCTAGTTCTTCTGGACTGTGCTTTTTGGATCTAATCATTGATACCTATTTTTAATCTCAATTGGGAACACCAGGCCAATCTCCTGTTGATTTTGGACTCTTTATATGTTTTTCCATGAACTTGGCTACTTTCATTGATGTCAAGTCCTCAACTCACCCAAGTCCCTCCATAAAACCTACATATATTCTCTTCTAAAGAAGGTTGACATGAGTGTGTGGGTCATGGAAGGGCTCTTTGATACCAAGAGGATAGTTATCAACATACAAATCTCAATTTATCATTGAAACTCAACAGAATGGAAGCTACAACCCATGATGTAACTCTAGAACACCATTACATCCGACTCAACCTTGACCATACCAACATCTCTAAACCCAAATGACAAGTTTCAAGACCCACTCCATAATCCAATCCCATATTCCCTTTGCCGAATCCCAACTTCCCTCGCCGATTCATCCAAACACATCCTACGGCACGATTTCATGACTTTTTGTTTTCGATGAGTGACTGATGAATTAAATAATTCTTTATAGTGTGCTTAGAAAAAGAAACAAAAAAGTAATGACTATATATTTAAAAAGAAGATGATGCGCTATAGAAATGGTGTTGACAAAACTCTTGCGAACTGCCCAATTAGCATGTTAATGTTGTCGCGTACGAACACTTGCAATGGTATTAACCACCTGCAATGTATATGTTAATAAAATGCAACTATTACAGCATGATAAAGAATTACGCTGAATGCTAATTACACCATTCTCAAAGCATTATTATCTCAGCTGTTGTAGCTCCTGTCAAATTTAAGCTTTAATTACGAACACCGCTACCATAACTCATTACCGCAAACAACCTAAATCCATCCGCACCTTATTTGATCTTTGGATCAAACCACCTCGTTGAGAATTAATTACTTCAAAGGCGCGAGCCCGCTATCGAGACGCTCATTGTTCCCGAACAGAGAGAGAAGAGACGGCATTCAGATCATGTGGTTAATCAGACCAATGAGTAGCAACAGGTGCTAAGCCCTAAAAAGCTCTTTTTTTCTACAAAAGGGAGGCTGATTTCCAGAGATCTACAGAGGCGGCACATGGTAGAAGGGGAAAATGTCAAGTGATAAAGGAGGCGGAATCCAGATTGTATGAATAAGCTTATTTATTCACGTGCTCTACTTGTGTTACACAATATGATTTGTTGTTGTTTTTGTTAAACACAGGGGTTAGACCGACATGTATGTAGTTGAGAGTAGATCACAACTTGTAGGAGACCTGGTGTAAGTGCCTGTCCCTTGTGGATACTACACACAAGGTGATGTTTCTTTTGATCACTGTCATGCAGAATAGCCAAATAAGGCAGATTATCATTTCCTCACTTGTAGACCATTATCATCATCAACATCAGGTTATATAGCCTCCCCTCTAACAACCAATTGCACGTTTGAAAGATCTCTTTCTTTTTTTCTCCTCATTGACTGTCCAAATCAGAAGTCTCTCTCAGTCTCGGGCTTCCCCGACACTTGACAGTCATCGATTGACCCAAACGCATTTCTCAATCTAGATTTTTTCCTCTCCACCAATGATTGCGAAATCACAGTATACTTTAAAAAAAGACACATGATGTAATTACTATATTGTTACAAATTCTCCAAAGTCCCACCTCTAAGAAAGGAACACCACACCAAATTATTATTTTTTAAATTAGGGAAAGCATTTTCCGTGTTATACTAAAGAATCAACTTCCCCAAAAAGGTTTTAGGTGTGTCCATTGAGAAGGCCAAGTTAAGATTTACAATCCCATTACAAAGAAGGTCAAGTTGAGATATGAGATTTAGCCACTGAGAAGGACAAATGGAGATATTTAATTCAGCCACTGAGAAGGCCAAGCTGAGATTTGTGATTCAGCCACTGAGAAGGCAAAGATGAGATTTGCGGTTCAGCCATTGAGAAGGCCAAGTTGAGATTTGCGATTCAGTCATTGAGAAGGTCAAGATGAGATTTGCGGTTCAGCCACTGAGAAAGCCAAGGTGAGATTTGTGGTTCAGCCACTGAGAAGGCCAAGCTGAGATTTGCGATTCAGCCATTGAATAAGCCAAGATGAGATTTGCAGCTCAGTCACTGAAAAAGCCAAGCTGAGATTTGTGATTCAACCACTGAGAAGGCCAAGATGAGATTTGCGATTCAGCCATTGAGAAGGCCCAGCTGAGATTTGCGTTTCAACCACTGAGAAGGCCAAGTTGAGATTTGTGACTCAGCCACTGAGAAGGCCAAGCTGAGATTTGCGATTCAGCCACTGAGAAGGCCAAGCTGAGATTTGCGATTCAGCCATTGAGAAGGCCAAGATGAGATTTGCGTTTCAGTCATTGAGAAGGTCAAGATGAGATTTGCGATTCAGCCACGGAGAAGGCCAAGCTGAGATTTGCGATTCAGCCATTGAATGAGCCAAGATGAGATTTGCAGCTCAGTCACTGAGAAAGCCAAGCTGAGATTTGTGACTCAGCCACTGAGAAGGCCAAGATGAGATTTGCGATTCAGCCATTGAGAAGGCCCAGCTGAGATTTGCGATTCAGCCATTGAGAAGGCCAAGCTGAGATTTGTGATTCAGTCATTGAGAAGGTGAAGATGAGATTTGCGGTTCAGCCACTGAGAAGGCCAAACTGAGATTTGCGATTCAGCCATTGAATAAGCCAAGATGAGATTTGAAACTCAGTCACTGAGAAAGCCAAGCTGAGATTTGCGTTTCAGCCACTGAGAAGGCCCAGCTGAGATTTGCATTTCAGCCACTGAGAAGGCCAAGTTGAGATTTGTGATTCAGCCACTGAGAAGGCCAAGTTGAGATTTATGATACAGGCACTGAGAAGGCCAAGCTAACATTTGAGATTGAGCCATTCAATGCGCCATGCTTGGTTTCCATTAAATTACACTTCATGCCCAAATTATTTTGAAAAAAGACATTGGTCACTAAACTATTCTTTAGGCAACGCTACCAAAACCCCCGACAATATAAAACTCCCCTTTCATTTAGCACAGCTCTGTGGAATACATTGTCTTCAATTTAAGTCGGAAATTCAAGAGAATGACTGAAAAGCAAAAATAGATTTCAGCGCATTGTTTATCTCAACACTCCATGGTGCGTAGTAACATATTACCAATTGTAATAAAAAGAAACAATGCGCATGACTCAACGAAGCAGAAAAGAAAGCATAATGTTGTCATGCAAGCGTGCAGATAACTATTGATGCAGAATTTGTTATTAATTACACGGAAACTCTCGAGAGAGTTCAGGCACATGATAGTATAGTACGGTAGTGATCTGCTCTTACTTAGAGAAAAAATAACTGAAGCATAATAAATATCCTCACCATCAAGCCATGGATTGCAAAACCAAATTTATAATAGGTAAACTCCTCTCGCGTTCGTTTCGATTATTCAGTATATTCAGAATTCGTACCAATGGCATTTTTTAATACTTATTTTTAGGATATGCTTTAGCAGCCTTTAACCTGGGATATTCCTCATTAAAGATCAGCGCCAAAGTAATCCTGGTCAAATGCATGCACCTTCCATCCATTTTTTTAATATAATAATATCTGACACTAACTGACCTGTGCTCGTTCTCTACATCCATCCGATCCCTGGCTTAGAGCCAAAGCCCCAGGCTGTGTGAAAGGCAAGGTCATTAGACGTGGAGATCCAGCAGTCCTCTATAATTATCAATGTCCTGATTGGAACCAATGGTTTTATGGAAAACGCTTTAAATTACCCCTTAACCTAAAACCAAATCAAAATTGGAGAAATGTATTTATATAATATAAGAACTATAATGGACATACTCCCTCATTTCTTCTGTCTCCAAAAGAGTAGTGATGGGCCGAACACCCCCGTGTTTGGTTCACATTCGAACTTGCATACCTGAAAAAGTTTGACCGCGAACTCGAACACAATTCGAACACAATGCAAGTCAAAGGGGCTCGAACGTTCGAAAATTAAGGTCCCCTCCAAGAGGGCATATATGCAAGATATTGGCCATAAAAAGTGTATGGGGGTCCGTTTACTACCCTGGAGGACAGCAAACAAGGGGAAAAAAGTTTTTAACCCTTTCACTGCTGAGTGCTGAGCCATTTCACCGCTGTGCGCTGAGCTAATTTTTACCGCTTTTGCTCATGTTTAAACGTGATTTGAAGCCATGGGAAATTTTTGACCAACAAGGAGTGGGAAATGTTTGACCAACAATGAGTGGGAAATGTTTGACCAACAATGAGTGGGAAATGTTTGACCAACAAGGAGTGGGAAATGTTTGACCAACAAGGAGTGGGAAATGTTTGACAAACAAGGAGTGGGAAATGTTTGACAAACAAGGAGTGGGAAATGTTTGACCAACAAGGAGTGGGAAATGTTAGACCAACAAGGAGTGGGAAATGTTTGACCAACAAAGAGTGGGAAATGTTTAAGAATCCCATAGGCTTCAATGTTAAAAATATTCCCGTTTTAATTCAATATCGTATAAACCATTTATTATTATATTCTGCAGTAAAGAGTCTCTTTATTTTTAGATTTTTTAGGACCATTTAAGCATTTTTTAATTTATTTTTTTCTCGAACCTTCTGCAAACGTCCCGAAAGGTTCGAAGTTCGCAAATTTTCGAACAGCCGATGTTCGAATCGAACTTCGAACCGATTCGAACCAGCAGCCCATCCGTACAAAAGAGTTCAGAAAGCTTAGAACTGTATTTATGAGTGGTTTGATATACAGGAGTCCTTTCAAGAGAATGGATTAGGTTTTTATGTGGATTCTTTTATATATGAGATTTTTGTTAGGTAAGAAAGAAGCTGTATGGATCACAAGATATAAAGATGTGATGCGCGGGTCAAAAAGACATAATAAAACCAGTGTGCAGAGAATAGAATGGCTGTGCGGTTCACGTTGGCACGCAGAGGTTTTATGCGAACTTGAGGAATGGCGCATGTGCAAAGAAGAATGAAAACAGATTGGAGAAGGTGGCGGCTCTGAGACATATAAACAAAGGATGAGGTTTGATGTCCTCAGAAGCTGACTGAGGAAGCCAGAAATAGGTAGAACTTCTCGGCGAAACGCGTTTCGGCGCTGACCACAGGGTTTACACATTGTTATGTACCCGCAATACTTTAGTGAGTGTGATTTTAAGAGTGGATTGTTCTATTGGTGGCTATATTGACCCCTTCACTGCCAAGTGATGTACAAAAAATACAGTCAGGAACCAGTGCGTTTTTGGAAAATCATTTTTATTATTTATACAGTAAGAAATATTTGGGAATGTTCCTAATGTATTCCTTACTGTAATAACCGATTAGACAGGGAGATGTCACCATCTGCTGGCCAAATGGAGTTACTGCAAGTAGAACTTGCTCTGACGGCTGGGGAATGCCCGATAGGTCAGGACATTACCTAGGTGATTTTAACCAGTTTTATGACCTCAAGGCCAAAAGTTTGGGGTCACCTTCAAGAGCCCAAAAGCAAACAAAAGTTGTTTGCAATGATACAAAACACATCTCTATATCATGTTTACACAATCTTGGGTTGCTGTGTCTGCTCCTGCTGATCATGTACATACGATCGTGGTAGTGAAGGGGTTAAATACTACACATTATTACAATTTATTTATTCCATATTTAGCTTTCACAATATATATATATATATATATTTATATGAGCTTTTGGACTTAATATATATATGTTTTATAAGTTCTTTTTTCCACACTTTTCATGTATCGCGCCAGTCCTGTTTTTATTTACTTTAACCACTTCACTACCAAGTGACTTTCCAGACCAAGAACCAGTAATTTGTGAGAAAATCACTTTTATAATACATTAAAACATCAATGGGGATATTCCCAGTGTATTTTTCACTATAGAAGCCCTATTTGACAGGCAGACATCGCCATCTGTTTGCCAAAAAGTGCTACTGCACCTGGGGCTCCAGCCTGAATCAGCCGGGGATCCATGTCTTAGACACAGATCTCCAGCTTGTCAAATAGTGTTTCCAAGTGTTTTAGCACCTCAGGTGTCATGCTGGAGGCATTAAAACATTTGGGACACCATCTGGAGCCCAACTTCAAATAAAATTTGTTTGCAAAAGTTGTTTCATTTGCAATGTAACACCATAGCACCAGATTGTGTTTAATCATTCTTGCAGTGCTGTGTCTCCTCCTGCTGACCGTGGAAACACGATCACGGTAATGAAGGGGTTACAAAAAACACCAAATCCACCCCTCTAACTCTGGATTGGGGACACTTTATTCCAAAACATATAAATGTATCTGTGATGAGAGTAAAGGTCGCGTTCTTATGCAGTTCAACGTGAACGCTGCTACAGATTACTAATCCTGGCAAAACGCGTTTGCATCAGACAATTAAGAAGCGAGTGCCCGTAGAGACTAATTAGGACACGGCAGTGACATTCACCCAATGGAGCAGATCTTCAACACATGAACTTCCAAGGTGGTCACACCATCTCTTTCACAACACGACACGCGTTTCGCATTACGAGATCTGTCGCACGACTGAAATAAACACAGAGGGTGACCTTTGAGTATCATTTATTTTTCCTGTTCAAAATTGTCAGTACAGGGCCAGCACGAAGGACGGGGGCATTTACAACACAAGAAACTCTACGGTGAAGAAATTAAGCAAATAATAAAAGAAACATCACTTTCTGTAGGAAAAAAATTATGAAACACTAAAACAATGCATATTGATGTTTTTAAAGACTAATAAAATCTAAATAACTATATATTTTATACTTTATTTATTTTTATTTGTATTTTTTATTATTTGTTTTTTTTCCCAGACACAAGAGAATGTCTGGGGAACAGTCTACGAAAAATAATTGGAAAAAGAAACTACATAACAAAGTGGACTGCACGTTACCCTTTCAATCCCTACGTCTTGTATGTAATCAACAGGTCACCTACAAACACGAGGATCGAACACGCAGAAAGGATCACCTTAGATGTTAAATAAGGACTTATCAAAAGAATTTATCTCAGAATGATAGATAATGAAAAATTAAACTGGAACGCAAACAAAAAATAAATTCCCTAAATGTATTTGACAAAGAACAGATGTTCACACAAATTAGATGTGTAAACATTCTCTGCCGGATCGGGAGATTTTTTATCTTTTTGACTTGTTTGTCAAACGAGAGAAAACACAGGAACATCGAAAATTTAATTAAAAATTCTTGGAATATTAAAAATGATTTTTTTTGTACGTGGTACTCAACCGTACTAAAGGGAGTTCAGGGCTTAAAGAAATATAGCTTTTTTAAATGTGCTGTATGAATTGTAGAATATAAACAAGCCCAATAAAGGGTGGAAAATAAAATAAATCAGCTATAAACAGGCCTCATTGCAAATATATTATAATGATTGTCTGATTTAATTGGTAAAAAGAAATATGGAAAGAAAAATAGTTTAGATACTCATCTTTAATAATGCCGTTGTACAAATTAGTTTTATAACCTCTTACAAATAAATGACATAATAATGGACTAACTGAATAATTATAGAAAATAAAAATGACTTATATTTAATTTGGCCTTTTTTCAAACCAATTTTATAAATTATCAGAAATTGATCTAAATTATAGACTAACAGTAAGGGATGGAATATAAAAAATATATTTTTAGTGAGGCCTTTTTTTAAATTAATAAATAATTATATTATAAACGATATAAATTATGGACTAACAGGAAATTATCGAAAATTAAATATACTCATCTTTAAGAAGGCCTTTTTGAAAATTAATTTTAGAAATTCTCAGAAATAAATTATAGACTAATAGGCAAATTATAGACAATAAGAAGATGCTTATCTTTGATGATGACATTTTTCAAATTAATTTTATAAGTTCGTAGGAATTATATAAATTATAGACTAACAGAAACATTATAGAAATTAAAAAAATAGATACTTATCTTTAATAAGAGTTTTTGGCAAATTACTTTTATATAATTTTGTAAAACTGTATAAATTGTGGACTAAAATAGGGCAAATATTGAAAATAATTTTGATACTAACCTTTAAAGACACCCTTAAATCTAAAGAGCTAAGTCATCATATTAAAACAACAGATGTATGGCTTTAACCCCATAGCAACCAATGACGTACCAGGTACGTCCAACAAAAAATCCTCCCTATTCTCACTTCTCTGGCCTGGGTCCCACAGTGATCTGACTTCAAGGAAGTCAGGCCACCAGTTTTATACCCTGGCCATTGCACTGACATCATTGAGCCAGGAGAGTGCCTGAAAGGGAGGGTCCTTTGGACTCCTCTCCCTCCCAATTGGCATAGAATTGGGAAAAAAGAGAGGCATCGCTGGAAAGGTCACAGCATGACCTTACCAACGGTGCCACTCTTTAACCCTTTATGTTAGGACTGCTCCCAGAGGTGGCTGATATTTTGGATGTCAGCCAAGGTTTCAGGGCCCCCCTCACCCACTGACGTCATCACACATGGGTGCGATGATGTCAGTTAGGGAATAAACCACTAGCTGCCAAGGGGTTTCACTATGGAAATGTCTATGGTGGATTCCCTATCTCCCGATGGCAGCTGGAGGGTCATGTTTGGTATGATTGCAAAGGCCAGAGCATCGCCTTTCCAATGATACCAAACATGACCATGTTTCGAGAAAAAAACAAAAACTTGTTTTTATTACCTTTTTTATTTATTAATGCAGCACTATTGTTAATGTTTTAATTATAATGTGAACAATGATGCTGCATGAAGATGTGAAATGGCTCAGCAGTGAAGCGGTTAAAAAGCAAAAAACATGTAAACATTGGAATTTTCTAAACTGAGGACAAAATTTTGAAACTATTTAGCTGGGGGTCTTTTTTGGCGGTTGTAGATGTGTAAGATTTTGGGGTTTAAAGTTCGAGAAAGGGTTTTTTTCCCCATTTTTTCATCCTATGTCATAATTTATTTCTAGGAAATTATAAGAAATGATTAAAATAATGGTATATTTAGAAAGTCCATTTAATGGCGAGAAAAATGGTATATAATATGTGTGGGTTCCATAAACGAGTAAGAGGAAAATTAGAGCTAAACATAAACAGTGCAGAAATGTAAAAACAGCAGTGGGTACCTTCGCACAGACAATGGTAAATCAGTTCGGTCACTATGGGGCTAGAGGGCACTGCAGGGATAAACCAGAAGTGTCGATGGACGGGTTAATCATTAACTCCTCTCACCCTCCCCTTCCCATTTTAATCATTTACTCTGTGTACATTCCAACTTTATTCCTGTACTGTTCAGCATCCGCACTGGTCTGGATGTGGCAAGCCGTAAATTCTCAGAAACCGCACCAGCATGTGACTGGGGGAAGCCGTATGGGCATGCAAGTGTCTAGCCAATCCAGTGCCTCTGAATGTGAATCCATTGAGAGGCACTGGCTGGGAGGAAGGAATGAACAGCTGCTCATTCTAGAAGAGCAGCACAGACCAGCACTATCTAATCTGAGCTTTCTTGGTGGATCTAATCCCTAAAACTCGATGGGCTGGATCAGCCCTCCATTAACCCATGTACAACGAGGGGAAGTGGACATTCAGTCGCAGTGACTGTTCAATTTGCACTAAAATGGTCAAAGAGTCTGGAGAATTGATGGCCAACCTGGGCACCCCAGATGTTTCAGAACCCACCTTTCCTGCCCCACAAATTTACCTATAGCACCGTGATGCTCAGCCAGCCATAACTGTGACTAAGCATCCTGGGACCTGTAGTTCCAAAAACATCAGGGGTTCCATGGCTCACCATCACTGGTCTAGAGTGTCCATTAAAAATCTGCCCAATTAGGTATGACTATGTCCCTTGTTAAAAATTGGGGTCATCAGGAATTAAGACACACATTAAGGACCATGAGAGGAAGATCGTAGAGCTCAATAAATGTCCCAAGAACCTACCCAAGAAGCAGTGCTGCAAATGAGGGTACACTGGATGCTCATCTAGCATGAAAAGATCCCTGTATGTCAAGACTGGAAAAAATAAAAATATATATTGTTTTCAGAGTTTTTCTTTTTCCGGAGTTTATCTTACTGGGGAAAAAAAGAATCTGACTTAAAATTCCTAATGGTACAGAATTTATAAATAAATAAAGAACCAAGAATCCTGCACTCAATAACCTCCTGAAATTTTAATGCTCCAACGCTGGCGGCAATTCATGTATGTATACAATGAAGATGAGCGCTTTGGAGCCTCCGAAAATAGACTTATTTTTCATTATATGCAGTGGCAGCCAATGTTTCGGTCCAAAGGGGGACTTTTAACCAGGTAACTGCTCTCCCGGGCTCCCGGGACTGATTGTTACATGAGATAATAACATAAGAGCCTACATTCCCGGAAATACCAGCAGGCAACCCTGGTACTACTGGTCTGAGTTTCTTTCCTCTTCCCTGTTTCCATAATGGATGGGTCATGATCGGAACTTGGATGGAGAATGACACCCACTACCGGATTAGGGGAAACATGTTGGGTCTCTGTCTGTGTTGGGTATGTGGGATCTCATCTTATTTATTGACCGACCAACTGGGGAGTGTCCTGGATGGGCGGTGCTACTTCGGTGTGATAGTGGCGTTCTGGAGGGGCGTGACATGGATGCTGTGCTCACTCACTACCCCACTCACCCTACTTCCCCTTCACCTCTGTTTCTTTTCTCCCCCCTTTTCTGTTCTTTTTCTCTTCTTTCTCTCTCCCTCCCTTCTCTTTCTTTTATATTCTATCGTTCTATCTGCTCTCTCTAGTTTGCACATTTTGATTCATATTCACATTTCGCTTACATATTACTTGTTCTTAAGCCCATTTTTTGTTATGGTGTTTATGTGATGCGTTCAGCTATACCACTTTGAGATGTAAGGCTAATATTGTTCTGTTTTGCAGGTATCGTTGTTCTGTGCCAGATAATATGTTTTGACTACCTTTCTCCTGCATACTTTCATTTTGGGTTTGGGTCGAAATCCCTACAACCAGGTTCCCCCAATGTCAACATCCCGACCGTCAACTTCCAGACAGAACAAGTGCCGGACATACCAAGTTCCCTACACAGACAACTCTCTGACGGCCAACTTCCAGACATCCAAAATCCCAGCGGCTAACCCTAACCCTAACACCCTAACCCCCTTACCCTAACTCCCTAGACCTAGCCCTAACCCAACTCCCTAAACCTAACTCTAACTCCCTAAACCTAGCCCTAACTCCCTAAACCTAGCCCTAACTCCCTAAACCTAGCCCTAACCACCTAGCCCTAACCCTAACTCCCTAAACCTAACCCTAACTCCCTAAACCTAGCCCTAGCTCCCTAAACCTAGCCCTAACCCTAACTACCTAGCCCTAACCCTAACTCCCTAAGCCTAGCACTAACCCATACTCCCTAAACCTAGCCCTAACTCTTACTCCCTAAACCTAACCATAACCCCTAAGCCTAACCATAACCCCTAAGCCTAAACATAACTCCTTAAGGGTTAGGGTGTTAGGATTAGGGTTAGCCGCTGGGATCTTGGATGTCTGGAAGTTAGCCGTCAGGGAGTTGTCTTTGTAGGGAACTTGGTATGTCCGGCACTTGTTCTGTCTAGAAGTTGGCCGTCAAGATGTTGGCATTAGAGAACCTGGTTGTAGGGATTTTGTCCAGCACCCTTTCATCTTGCCTTTGTATGTACATTTGGAGATGCTGGATCTGTTATCTTTAACTCTAATATATTTCTTATACACAAAAGGAAATACCAGCAGGTTCCTTCGGTGTTTTATAAAACCAAAATTGACTATTTTAGCCATATTTTCAGATCTTCGCTTAAAATCCTCATTTATTTAAAAATGGGAATTTACAAAAAAAAAAACAATCCTGTAAACTTGCAGATTATCCTTTTTTTGGTGTTCATAAAGTGAGCTCAATACTCAAATCTTCTGTTTTGTTCTCTGTCATCTGCTCTCTGCAATGGGGTCAGTGCAAGGGGGAACATGTAGGAACGCAGTTCCTCTATTTTTGCAGCGGGAACTGAGTTCCTATTGGTTTCATGCACTATAAAGGTGTATTCAGATGCGTAATCATATATTTCCCTGTTAAATCATATATTTATTGTCACATATCTTATATTTTTGCTAAAATCCACATATATATATATATAGACAAATATATAAGATTTGAGTTTATATTTGCGTTACGTATGAGATAATAATTGCTAATTGGGAGCAGCTATCTTGCTGAGTCCTCACACTAAGGGGGTTATTCAGAGAGCAATGAAATGTTGCCGATATATCGGTGCTCTCTTGTTGCCTGCACTTGGGGGAATCAAAGTTCCCCACCATGCGGTGAATTCAGCATTCACCGCAGGGTGCCTGAAGTGCAGGGAAAACCTGCTGCAGTAACGCAGAACACCTGCCGAAAACCTGCCGGAACACCGCAAAAAATACGCCAAACACGCCAGAAAAAGCAGATGAGCTGCTGATCACTGCTCAGACTAACCACGAGAAAGAGCCGACAACCTGACGAACAGGTAAAGAGTAGGGGTTAGCGTTCGATTCGATTCGAACGTGAGATCGAATCGAACATCGGCCGTTCGAGTGATCGGCGAACGCCGAACATTTATGAAATGTTCGCGGTTTGTTCGACCGCGGACATTCCATAATAAAAAATGCATCCACAGGTCTCCTAAATGTACCAGCGGCTGCCGGTACATTTAGGAGTCCGCTGGCTGCGGCCCCCATATCTCACCTGTCCTGCAGCTGTCCCGGCCTCCTGTTCCCCGGTCCGTCTGGCCGCGGCTCCTCTCTGTCCCACGTTTTCATGCTGAATGATCTGATTGGGCAAAGTCATGCGCCTGACATGGACTTTGCCCAATCAGGGCTCTATATATATTGATCAATAATATTGAGCCCTGATTGGGCAAAGTCCAGGTCAGGTGCAGGACTTTGCCCAATCAGAGCTCAGCATGAAGATAAGCTTTAACCAAGCTCTGATTGGTTAAAGTCTTGCACCGACTTTAACCAATCAGAGCTTGGTTAAAGCTCTGCCCCATGCCTCATCTTCATGCTGAGCTCTGATTGGGCAAAGTCCCGCACCTGACCTGGACTTTGCCCAATCAGGGCTCAATATTGAATTAGAGCCCTGATTGGGCAAAGTCCAGGTCAGGCGCAGGACTTTGCCCAATCAGATCATTCAGCATGAAGACGTGGGGCAGAGAGGAGCCGCGGCCAGACGGACCAGAGGAGCTGACGGACCAGGGAACAGGAGGCCGGGACAGCTGGAGGACAGGTGAGTTACGGGGGCTGGGGGCCGCAGCCACAGATCTCCTAAATGTGCCGGCAGCCGCCGGTACATTTAGGAGAACTGCGAACACATTTTGCATGTTCGGCCCCCATACTTTAGATTGTGTTCGAGTTCATATTCGAACATTTCAGCCGTTCGGCTGTTCGGATACGAACCGAACCGAACTCATCACTAGTAAAGAGAACAAAAAAAAAATACATTTAAAAGTGTCAAAATTGAAACGCTGTTTGCAAAAAAACTACTGAATGAAAATGTCTGAAATTAACATATAAGGTCCACTGAATGATAATAAAAAGGTCTGTTACAGAAAAAAGAAAACCGATTTTAAAAAAAACAGAAAGAAAATTTGCCCAAAAAATCCTGAAAAATGCCTAACAAATCCTAAAAAATCTATAAATAAAGAGACGTTTTGCTGCAGATTAAAATAATAAACGTTTTATTAGATATTGGATAAAAACGGGAATATTTTTAACATTGAAGCCTATGGGATTCGTCTGAATAAACCCGACGAATTAAGCCACCAAACAGCAGGGCACTTCGGGCAACTTTTCTCCGCTGTTTGGTGCTGTCTGAATAGATTAACCATTGTTTATGGGGATTTGCTGCCGTCAAACAGGCGAATAGCCAAATGGCCCGAAATGTCACCGTACGGGGAAATTCCCCGTTCGGTGACATTTCGGGGCCAGATCATCTCTCTCTGAATAACCCCTTAATATTTTATTAGGACTTGATCCCCTGCACTCTGCATATTATTTTTGGATGTTTTATGTGTTGGTGGTAAAATGAGAAACGTGAATTAAGGGAATAAGGCACGTCCTGCAAAAGTGACATTATTTGAATTCGCTTTCACAGCCTCGGCCACTTTTGATCCCAAGCTACGCTTCGCAAGTCAAAAGGTGGAGATGGAATACCGGGCCGGTTTGTTCATCTTTTAGGCATGACTTATTTATTGACAGGCTTTTTTTTTTTTATAAACGTAGCCGCGTAAAGTACTTTACAGTGACGTGTTAGGCACACACACAGGATTGGATCTGACGTTCAATTGGTTATGAATATAATTGTGCAGGTTACAGGGTCACAGTGATATCTCACCAGGGATTCCAGCTGTCTGAACAAGAAATATTTGCTATATATATATATATCACGAGTATAGCAGTACGTAGTGATACCTTTTTTATTGGACTAACGTTACATTTAAAAGATAAGCTTTCGAGAGTATTCGTCTCTTCCTCAGGTTTGGATGCTTAAGCATGTGTGTGTATGAGAGTGTTTAAGTTTGTATATATAAGAATGTGTGTGTTTGAATAAGTGTTAGTATGCGAGTGTTTAAGTATGCATATACAGTATAAGAGAGTGTGTGCGTGTGTGTGTGAGAGAGTAAGTTTGTATGTATGAGAGAGTGTGTGTGTGTGTGTGTATAAGAGTGTGAGAGACTAAGTTTGTATGTATGAGAGTGTGTGTGTGTGTGAATAAGTGTGTATATGAGAGTGTGAGAGAGTAGGTTTGTAGGTATGAGAGAGTGACTGTGTGTATAATTGAGTATATGAGAGTGTGAGAGTGTGTTTGTATGTATGAGAGTGTGTGTGTGTGTGTGCGAATAAGTGTGTATATGAGAGTGTGAGAGAGTAGGTTTGTAGGTATGAGAGAGTGTGTGTATAATTGAGTATATGAGAGTGTGAGAGTGTGTTTGTATGTATGAGAGTGTGTGTGTGTGTGTGTGTGAATAAGTGTGTATATGAGAGTGTGAGAGAGTAGGTTTGTAGGTATGAGAGAGTGTGTGTATAATTGAGTATATGAGAGTGTGAGAGTGTGTTTGTATGTATGAGAGTGTGTGTGTGTGTGTGTGTGTGAATAAGTGTGTATATGAGAGTGTGAGAGAGTAGGTTTGTAGGTATGAGAGAGTGTGTGTATAATTGAGTATATGAGAGTGTGAGAGTGTGTTTGTATGTATGAGAGTGAGTGTGTGTGTGTGTGTGTGTGTGTGTGTGTGTGTGAATAAGTGTGTATATGAGAGTGTGAGAAAGTAAGTTTGTATGTATGAGAGAGAGTGTGTGTGTGTAATGCAGAAAGGGAGGTGGTTGTTTACCGAGAATTACAGCAAACTATATTTTTAACTACAATGTTACCACTAGCCAGACCAAAGTATGTTATGGCTTTATATTGCAACACTTGGCCGCGACACTTATCGGGCTATAAGTGAATTTGTACAAAACATCCTGTTATGACCGAAAAAAATTGAAAAAGTGAGAGGAGGCATTATCTGTCCTGGTTTTTAAAGTCATGTTACTACCCTAAGGTCTCTTCGTCTGGGCAGGTATTCGCCAATAAGGTTAAAAAAAAAACCTGTAGAGGTTCTTTGATTACCACTATGGATCTAGCCTTAATTTCGGTGCCCCTCTTGGCTAAAAAGTTGGTCTGTACTCAGCTTGGTTCTTCACTATGATCCTTGTCCCCCACTCTGGAGGACTGCCAGTGCCAGATAAGTACTTTTAACAGCAAAATGTATATTTTCCACATTTTGAGAAGACCTGGCAGGCTGAACAGATAATCTCTAGAGTAAAACTCATCAAGGCTGTCAAACTTTGGCCCCCAAGATGTTTCTGAACAACAACTCCTGTTCTTTGGCCTTCTCTTATAATCAAAAGATTCTGAGAATTATCGGCAAGCAACATTTGGGGAGCCCAGAGTTTAATATTCTTGCTCTGGACTTCAACCTCAAGAACCATTGCCACCAATTGGACCAATCTTAAACTTGAACCAGTTGAGTTCTTTATATTCCTGTGAAAGTGATCTCAATAATTTTATAGGACCAGCACCTCACTATTCACATTGTACCTAGAAAAACCATATCATCCATTGTATAGACTTTGATCTTCTACTATTTCATCAATGACTCGAGATAAAACCACCTATTATGGCAGCTCTTGCCATTTTGAAACTGTGACGGAGCGACTGTACCCTAACTGAGTACCTCCGTCCGCAGGCTCTCTCCTCTTTAAACAGTTCCCCACCGACACTGGAGCAATCTTCCCTAACAGCTCACCCAAACTTTAACCGCAGTTGAAAGAAGGATGCACTTTGTTGAAATTCAAAAAACAGAATGACTGTTTATTCACTCAGACACACAGCTACCCGGGCAAAGAACAAACCCCTTCCTGCATACAACCAAACAGATAACATCATAGATCAAATAACTTAACAGGACCTTCAAATGGGACCTTCTGGGAGGAGAAGGGGGAAGAAAGAAGGTAAAACAAAAGGAATTTCTTCTGTTAGAGAGAATTACACTATACAGGGAATAACACACAGACATCAGAAATCTTTAGTTTGCTGGGGGATGTTTAAAACAGTGCAAAACCAAATATATTTAAAAGGTCCACCAGTTCCCCAATAGTCTCTTTCACGGGCAATAGTCGCTGGGCAGGAGGCTAGCCCACAGCCCCCTCCAGACGCCCCAGTGACGGTAGGTTCCGTCACAGAACCCATTAATTATAAAGATATAGACAAGTCAACGTAAACAAAGCCACCAATTTAGATGAATAATGGATAATCGGAGGAGTAAAAGCACCTTATATCCCATAAATTCAAAATACATCCAGGCCAGATGTTCTTATGACTGGTCGAGGAAACATATTTCCTCCAAATTCATTTTCAGTGACCTTATCCAATTCTGTACAAGGAAATATTGTATATAGTCAAATAAATGTCTATTTTTGTGTTATTTACTCATACTCATACTCTATGGCCAATTTTAATCTTAAATGAATGTGTCAAAAATCTGTGACATACAAACACCGGCAGTACCTATAATCCATTAGTGCCTAAGCTGATTGCTGTGGTTATTCGACCCAAAGGACCTCTTCAAAGTAGGAATTCACTGGTTTTGACATGCGCTTTATGTTTTCCAAAAGGAGTAAATACATTCCTCTATTTCTTTCCCTTTATTAACCATTTTTGCTGAGTAAACAGGCTGGAACTTCAGCTTCAGGTTTTTCAGCAGGAGACGTAACAGCTGCGGCGACGAGTTACCACAAGAACAAAACGAGGCATTAATCCGGGCATCACGAGAAAAACCAACATAAAACATAAAAGTCCGTCTTACTTTAAGCCCCGATACAGTAATAGTTGTCAAGCGAAGCATGCATTGAGACTCAGCAAAATACATAACAGGTTCCTAGCAAATGGCTATGTCAACGATGAAAAGAATTTATAGAACAGCTCAGTGTGAAAAATGGAGCCACAGAGCGTAAGATTTAGGATTATTTGATCCCCAAACCATTACAGTAAATAGCTGTGTGAATTGCTCTTGTGACAGTGTGGCCTGGTAATTGGTAAACAAAAGGAAAATGGCAAAGCAAAAAAAAGTGGAAAAAAAGGATTGTTGGCACTTCGACACTTTTCAACCCCTAAGAAAACAAATGATAAAAACGATACAATTCCACTGGGAGAATACTCAATGTATCTAGTGAGAAATGTGGAAGTGAAAAAAAACCCACAACAAATATACATCGGCCACCCCTTATCCGGAAGTATCGGAATATGAAATTCGAAAAAATTGGATTTCCCTCTGGCATCCGTCACTGGAAAACGGTGATTTGTGTATTTATGGAAGATCGATAAACAGGAAGCTTAAAAGCCTTTAATGATAGCGATCAAAGACAATATCATACATATCCAGGCTAGGATTTCAGAACATCTAAAGTAGAGTCTTTAATACGACAATAAATCAAAATCTTTTGTGGTCAAAGTACATATGATGACATGTTACAATGTACAAGGATTCTCAAAAGTACAGCTGGTATCCTTAAAAACAGAGGTATTTAGTGCGTCATTTGCATAAAAAAATCATAAAAGTGAAACAGAGTTCATATAAAATAAATAATATGGAAAAAGCAACGCGTTTTACAATCAAATTCTTACAATTTCGTCAATGGAGTGTGGAGAAAACCCAAACCAAAAAGGCAATAAACTCAACAGACTGAAACAATACTGTGTACAATCAGGTTCAGCATAATGAAATGCATAGGGGTCTGTCAGAAAGGATCAAGAAAAAGTCAAACCACTGCACAGATACATACATTTCTTTTAAGGTATATACTATGATATGGAACAATTTACAGAACACTTGAAAATATATCGAGGCATTGACTAATGCTGAAGATGTGTGAAGGCAATTACCATAAAATTGGTGCCATTGTGCACACTGAAAAATACCAAGGCAACGCATTTTACAAACACAAATTCTTAGTTGTGGTCTTCAGTATATAAAGAAGACTCCAAAGAAAAGGTCTAATAACACGGCAGACAAGAAAAGCATAGCGTGTACTTCCAAGTTCATTGTGACTGACTGCCTACTGGCCTAACAAAAGGACCGAAAGGATCAAGAACATTAAAAAAATGTATAAGAGCGTACTTTCCATATTTTTGAATATGCTACAATATGTAACCACCCATTCTGCCCAATTTCAGGAAGATTTGTAGGCATTCAGTACACCTATATGTTTTTTTCCCTACATCTGCTAGAAAATTGAAACTATGTGCAAAATAAAAAATAATTAACTGGAAACAACAACGCGTTTTACAGCAGAAAATACGCTCATAGTTTTTGTTATTTCAATTTTCAGTCCAACAAGGGATTTTTTTAATATATTCACTTTCATTCATAAAATTTCCAGTCTAACAAGTATTTTTTAATAGTGTCTCAAAAGCATACACTACACCTATATGTTTTCCCCACATCTGCTAGAAAATTGAAACTGTACAAAATAGAAAAAAAATTAACTGGAAACAGAAACGCGTTTTACAACAGCAAATACACTCATAGTTTTTGTTAATTAAATTTCTATTCCAGCAAGGGATTTTTTTAATACTGTCTCTGAAGCATACACTACACCGTTATGCTTATTTTCCACATATATTAAAGTTGGTACTATGTACACAACAAATTTTACCTGGAAAAGGCAACGCATTTTACAAAAGCCAATACGTTCATCACTTTCATTCATAAAATTTCTAGTCTAATAAGGATTTTTTTAATAGTGTCTCAAAAGCATACACTGCACCTATATTTTTTCCCCACATCTGCTAGAAAATTGAAACTGTGCAAGAAATAAAAAAAAAATTAACTGGAAACAGCAACGCGTTTTACAACAGCAAATATGCTCATAGTTTTTGTTAATTAAATTTCTAGTCCAGCAAGGGATTTTTTTAATACTGTCTCAGAAGCATACACTACACCTTTATGCTTATTTTCCACATATATTAAAGTTGGTACTATGTACACAACAAATTTTACCTGGAAAAGGCAACGCATTTTACAAAAGCCAATACGTTCATCACTTTCATTCATAAAATTTCCAATCTATTAAGGATTTTTTTAATAGTGTCTCAAAAGCATACACTACACTATATGGTTTATGCTATATACCTATATGGTTTTTCCCACATCTGCTAGAAAATGGATACTATGTGCAAAATTGAAAATGTTCTATTTTATTGTCTAGGAGGTGTCATATCCAATAAAAGTTTTCACTTTGACGTTTCTTTAAGAAGAGAAAAATTTTCTGAGCTCAATAGAAAAGTATATTTCAGACAGCTCCTCCACTGGATTTGCTAGCTTTTAAATATTCTGATTAAAATATGCATTTTGTTTTTTTATATATTAATTTATTTTATTTTTTAGATATTTATTTATTTTATTTTTTGATCCAAAATTTTAAGATTCATCCAATTTAGAAAACACTAAGGCTTCTGTATATTTTATTAGAACAGATCTAAAAAATAATTTTCTATCCAAAGTCTCCAAGACGTTTTGTATGTTTGTTTTTTGACCTTGAAAATAAATAAATGTCTTCATTGATAAAGCTGCCGGTCTTTCTGCTCCATTGCACCTATGTAGTAAAACTCTGTCAGAAGCTTTTGATAGAAAAGACGTTACGATATTGTCACTGGCAGCGTGACAGACCTCGTGTTCACTCGAGGTCATCTCGAATGAATTCACAATTTATTCCCCTTTATCTGGAGGCAAAACCATGTTCTTTCAATGCAATTATTCATTAAAATTAATTTTTTTATGACTGCCATGTTTTTGGGATTTTTTTGTAGTGTATTGTATGTGTTATAAAATATACGTATCTGTCCAACTGGAAAGGCACAGGTTTCTGCTCCAGAAAGAAGAAGGGAAACGCGTCAGGGATTATCGAGTGAGGAAGATGACAGCATCACTGATACCAGATCTAAAGGACTCGGCAAATCAGCCAACTGATACGGCTATAATTATGGTTTCTTTTGGTAAGATATAAGCGGCTCACTGACCTCGCTGATGAAATTCTGGGCGCCCCTCGGACTCAGAAGCAGGATCGCTCTCCGCAAAGTGTCACGGTACCGGTTTAATTCCTCCGTCTTCATGGATGTAAACAGGCTGGCGAAAACTCGACTGATGTTTCTGTCCACTTTTTGTAAGGACACGTCAAGACCCATTCTCGAAGCTTGATCTAAAAATGCCTGAAGCCCACGGATATCTGAAATACCAAAAAAAAAAAAGATAAATAGGATTACATTTTGAAGGAAAAAACACAAAAATTTCAATCTGTCCCAAAATTGGCAGCATAGAAAAAAAAAATACATTTTATAAAGATATTCATAGAAAATGGTATATTTTATATATAAGTATTTGGTCATGACAAAACCCTTGTGTTCTTTAATAATTAACCCTGGCAGGTTTATATGGTGAGTGAAATGCAAGTTACAAATAAGGTTTATCAGCAGTTTAAGTTATATTAGCGTTTCTGTGTGATCGGACCAGATGGGCTTGCCTTCGTTCCCCACGTGCATCAGTGAGACTTGGGGTGTCCATCAACCTGGCGCCCAAAGCTCACCGGTTCCCTTCCTTGCACCACTTTTAGTGGGCACTGACCTCTGCATACCAGGAACATCACACAAGACTTGCCATTTTGGAGATGCTGTGACCCAGTCCTCTGCCGCCACTATTTGGCCCGTGTCACAGTCACCCAGACCTTTTCACCCATTTTTCTGCTTCCAACACATGGAATTTAAGAACTGACTGTTCACTTGCTCCTAATATATCCCACCCCTTGACAATATATCCCGTCCTGCAGCAATATCTCGTACCTCGATAATATATCCCACCCTGCGACAATATATCCCAACCCTGTGACAATATATCTCACCCTGTGACAGCATATCCCACCCTATGACAACACATCCTGCTCCGTGACAATATATGCCGCCCCGCGACAATATATCCCACTCTGCGACAATATATCCCAACCCTGTGACAATATATCTCACCCTGTGACAGCATATCCCACCCTATGACAACACATCCTGCTCCGTAACAATATATCCCAACCCCGCAACAATATATTGCGCCCCACAACAATATATCCCACCCCGTGACAATATATTCCACCCTGTGACAAAATATCCAACCCCGCGACAATATATCCCAACCCGTGACAATATATCACGCCCCACAATAATATATCTCACCCCTTGACAATATATCCCGTCCTGCAGCAATATCCCGTGCCGCGAGAATATATCCCACCCTGCGACAATATATCCCAACCCTGTGAAAATATATCTCAACCTGTGACAGTATATCCCACCACGTGACAACATATCCTACTCCAGGACAATATATCCCACCCTGCGACAATATATCCCACACTGCGAGAATATATTGCAACCCCGTGACAACATTTCCTGCTCCGTAACAATATATCCCAACCCCGCGACAATATATTGCACCCCGCAACAATATATCCCACCCCGCGACAATATATCCCAACCCGTGGCAAAATATTCCACCCCGCGACAATATATCCCACTCTGTCAATATGTCCAAACTCCGTGACAAGATATCACGCTCTGCGACAACATATCCTGCCCTGCCACAATATACCCCGCCCTGCGACAGTATATCCTGCCCTGTGTCAGGAGGCATTGTAACCATATAACCAATGTTATTGACTGCAACTATCAGGGGGTTTAATGTTGTGGCTGATCAGTATAAGGACACATTAAAAAAACTAATCAGCAAGGCTAAAAAGGTGCTGCTTCCCAGAATTCCTTGCTACTGTAGCAAGAAGACATTGAGGGCAAAGCAAGACTCTGATGTGCTTAGGTGTGGAAATGTTTTTTCACTATAACTTATATTCTCCCCGGCAATTTTGTTTCAAGGTGGATTTTAATCAAATTTTTTGTCCTCATTAATATATATATAATATATATATATATATATATATATATATATATACACACACACACACGTTATAAAAGTAATGTATTGTAGTGACAACAGCAGTATGATCAAGAATGAATTGCAGAAATAAAAGAAAGACAAAAGTTAAAAAGACAAATGGAGAAAAAAATGATAAAACCATAAAAAGATATAAATAGAATAAGTTAGTAATTCTGTAAAACAAATAATAATAAAAATAATAATTATAAAAGCCCAAATATGAAAAAAGTTAAGAATTTAATGAGAAAATATTGAACTTGATATTACAGAATACATTTAAGAGGGATTTATCTTATATCAATAAAGATCAGAGAAGTAAGCGAGTTTCTGACCATGAAATCATTAATATTCCTGAGGAAATCCGTCTAGTGATGAAATACAGAAATATACTAGGCTTGTGCATCGATTTTTTTTTCGGTTCGATTCGGTTCGATTTTTCGGATTTTTAAACTTTTCGATTCGGCTCGTTTCGACCGATTTCGGTTTTCGATTCGATTCGGTTCGGCCCGTTTTTCGGGTACATTTTTTTTTCGGAATTTCGACCATTTTTCGTATTTTCGTGTCACTGTGCTCGGTTTTTGTATCGACTTTTCGTAATTTCGGAAATTTTCGTTTTTCGGAATTGCACATTTTTCGGAATATCGACCATTTTTCGTATTTTTCGTGTCATTTTGCCCGTTTTTGTATCGAATTTTCGTTTTTTCGAAAAAGTTTCGTTTTTCCGAAAATTTTCGTTTTTACAAAATTTTCGTTTTTCCGAAAATTTTCGTTTTTCCGAAAATTTTCGTTTTTCGGAAAATCTGTTCTCCTCGTTTGACACATTTCAAGTCCATTCGAAAAATCCGAAAATATTTCGTTTCGGCTCGGAAAACATTTCGGATCTGAAACTTTCGGATCGAAAATTTTTCGGAAATTCGAACGCATCCGAAAACACGAATCGGGAAATTTCGTGAAAATTCCGAAATTCCGAAACCCGAAACGCACATCCCTAAAATATACAGTCAGGTCCAGAAATATTGGGACATTGACACAATTCTAACATCTTTGGCTCTATACACCACCACAATGGAGTTGGAATGAAATAAACACAATGTGCTTTAACTGCAGACTGTCAGCTTTAATTTGAGGGTATGTACATCCAACTCAGGTGAACGGTGTAGGACTTACAGCAGTTTGCAGATGTGCCTCCCAATTGTTAAGGGACAATTGGCTTCTCAGCTGTTCCATGGCCAGGTGTGTGATATTACCTCATTACTGCAATTACAATGTTCAGATAAAAGGCCCAGAGTTCATTTCAAGTGTGCTATTTGCATTTGGAATCTGTCGCTGTCAACTCTCAAGATGAGATCCAAAGAGCTGTCACTATCAGTGAAGCAAGCCATCATTAGGCTGAAGAAACAAAACAAACCCATCAGAGAGATAGCAAGAACATTAGGCGTGGCCAAAACAACTGTTTGGAACATTCCCAAAAAGAAGGAACGCACCGGTGAGCTCAGCAACACCAAAAGACCCGGGAGACCAGGGAAAACAACTGTAGTGGAAGAATTCTTTCCCTGGTGAAGAAAACACCCTTCACAACAGTTGGCCAGATCAAGAACACTCTCCAGGAGGTAGGTGTATGTGTGTCAAAGTCAACAATCAAGAGAAGACTTCACCAGAGTGAATACAGAGGGTTCACCACAAGATATAAACCATTGGTGAGCCTCAAAAACAGGAAGGCCAGATTAGAGTTTGCCAAACAACACCTAACAAAGCCTTCACAGTTCTGGAACAAGATACTATGGACAGATGAGACCAAGATCAACTTGTACCAGAGTGATGGGAAGAGAAGAGTATGGAGAAGGAAAGGAACTGCTCATGATCCTAAGCATACCACCTCATCAGTGAAGCATGGTGGTGGTAGTGTCATGGCGTGGGCATGTATGGCTGCCAATGGAACTGGTTCTCTTGTATTTATTGATGATGTGACTGCTGACAAAAGCAGCAGGATGAAATCTGAAGTGTTTCGGGCAATATTATCTGCTCACATTCAGCCAAATGCTGCGGAACTCATTGGACGGCGCTTCACAGTGCAGATGGACAATGACCCAAAGCATACTGCAAAAGAAACCAAAGAGTTTTTGAAGGGACAGAAGTGGAATGTTATGCAATGGCCAAGTCAATCACCTGACCTGAATCCCATTGAGCATGCATTTCACTTGCTGAAGACAAAACTGAAGGGAAAATGCCCCAAGAACAAGCAGCAACTGAAGACAGTTGTAGTAGAGGCCTGGCAGAGCATCACCAGGGATGAAACCCAGTGTCTGGTGATGTCTATGCGTTCCAGACTTCAGGCTGTGATTGACTGCAAAGGATTTGCAACCAAGTATTAAGAAGGGAAAGTTTGATTTATGATTATTATTCTGTCCCATTACTTTTGGTCCCTTAACAAGTGGGAGGCACATCTGCAAACTGCTGTAAGTCCTACACCGTTCATCTGAGTTGGATGTACATACCCTCAAATTAAAGCTGACAGTCCGCAGTTAAAGCACATTGTGTTTGTTTCATTCCAACTCCATTGTGGTGGTGTATAGAGCCAAAGATGTTAGAATTGTGTCCATGTCCCAATATTTCTGGACCTGACTGTAAAACATGCGCGGCATATGCAAGACACACTTACAAACCCAGACGACACTGCAGGCGTGCCAAAATATTAAGCGACTGGGATATTATTTTTCGGTCGTAAGCTATTAAGAACAAAGCCCAATTGAGTTCACCTTATGTAACACTCCCGGACCCACGGTCTGCGAAACCTTTCACTTTACACACATTTCTACAGACGTTTGTCAGAATACGGCCTGAAAACTTCGTGACATCAGCACATTATTGTGACTGGCCTGTCCTGGAAATTATTTGGAGGTGAAAGAAAACTCTTCTGCTAACTTGATTTTTGCAAACATTATCTAAACGGCTGAAAAATGTATTAAATAAACAATATTGTTTTATTTCGACAGGGAAAATGAAGTATTAAAACTTTTATTTCAGGTTAAATTACAGATGTTGTGTTAACGCCTTCACTACCAAGTGCCTTTTGTAAAAAAAATCCTAAAGTTTGAAGCATGGGGATTTGTATGGTAAAATAGCAATTTTTCATTAAGATTTGTTGTCCTAATATAGGTAAAAAAAAATGTAAATTTACAAATTTTTATTATTCAGGTTTTCATGTATTCATTTATCCTTTACAGAGATATTGCTGGGATGAAAGGTTCTAAACTCTAGATGGCGTCCATCAACGTTTTCATTACATAAATTGCAATATAGTCACATGAGTAGATGACGACTAAAGCCACCAGTTGATGGCTCTTAAGGCGCCACAATGTTCACTGTTGCTCCAACCAAGGTGAACATCAACTAGCCACATACAGAAAGTCTAACTTTGACAGCTGAAGTTCCTGCAAACAACACTGAGCTACGGTGAACAATGAAACCACTGATGTTCTTCCATAAAAGGTGTAAGTTACAACTCTTCTCAATTTACTGTTGCTTCATCAACTGTTGACAACTTTAATGTAGTGATCTCCACAGACCTTCCAAACAAAATATGGTGAAAACAGCAGTAGAAAACAATGATGGAAACATCGACAGAAACACGGTGGAATCTAAACGAAATTACTACTGCAGAAACTATGGTGGACACAGCATCGAAACCTACGTTGTGAACTACGCTGAAGAACTTCGACAGAACGTAGGATGAAGAAACAGTAAAAGGTAATATGAAGACCAGTTGCAATTCCTTAAACGGGGAAGTGTCTGAAGTTGGCCCTTTCTTGCTCCACCATAGTTCACCAAAGTTAAATCACTGTTCTTCCAATGAAATCTCTGTGGGTGGTGACCAACCCTTTACTATTATTGACACGTCACTCTTGGGAGACATATGTAAACACGTCACTGTTGGGAGACCTGGTGTTGTGGGAAGGGTTAGTTGCCCACTTTCCTCAATCCCTGCAGGGCTCAGCTGTCACGGATCCCCCTGATTACCAAGATGGTGGTCCCTATTACGCAGACCGCTCACTACCCTTCCGATCCTTAGAATGGTCGGCACGTCTAGACAGATACAGAATACGTAAAGATAGGTAGACACAAAGAACGATACTAGGAGGGTACACAAGACCTAGAATGGTTGGCTCTTCCCAAGACCAAAACAATAGAAGAGGTAGTCTGATGCGTGCTTAGGATGCCACACAGACTGACCCCAAAACCAATATAGAAGAGTAGTAAACGCCAATACCAGGAGTGTTGCACAGAATAGTTAATAAGCCAATGCCAGGGGTCGGTACACAGAATGGTTCGTTTGCCAATGCCAGGGGTCGGTACACAGAATGGTCAGTTTGCCAATGCCAGGGGTCGGTACACAGAATGGTTCGTTTGCCAATGCCAGGGGTCGGTACACAGAATGGTCAGTTTGCCAATGCCAGGGGTCGGTACACAGAATGGTCAGTTTGCCAATGCCAGGGGTCGGTACACAGAATAGCCAAAAATATACAATAGAATGCAAGAGCTCTGCGGGAAGTAACTACCACGTCAGGGCGCCGGTTGTTCTGCGAGTCTGGGCTTTAAACCCGGCGGGTCCGCGTCAGCCGCCAGGCCCCGCCCCCCGGCGTCCCCACGTGTGCGGAAGCGACCGCAATATTACTCGGCGCCTGGCTAGCGAGCAGCGAGGAAGCTGCTGCCAGGCGCCGGGGGTACGGGGAGCCACCGTGACAGAACCCCCCCCTCTACGGGCGGCCACTGGACGACCCCCAGGGGCACGGGGATGAGCCAAATAGAAAGCCCTCACCAATCGAGGAGCATGAACCTCAGTAGCCGGAAGCCAAGAGCGATCCTCCGGGCCGTAGCCCACCCAGTCAACCAAGTACTGAAGGACTCCCCTAGACACCCTGGCGCCCAGAATGGCCTTGACTTCAAACTCCTCCTCGCCCTCCACAGAGACAGGAGGAGGAGGGACACGGGCCCTGGTGTACCGATTACACAAGAGTGGCTTCAACAGACTCACGTGGAACACATTGTGTATCCTGATATGGGAGGGTAGTGCCAAAGCATAGGAGACCGGATTGATGCGCCGCAGAATCTTATAGGGCCCTATGTATCTGGGTGCCAGTTTCATAGAGGGTACTAAAAGCTTGATGTTCCGTGAAGAAAGCCAAACCCTGTCCCCAACTTGATACACGGGTGCCGGCCTCCTGTGACTGTCTGCTTTGATTTTCTGGATAACGCTACTTTCCTCCAGTGCCCGTTTAACCCTTCCCCAAGTTTCTTTCAAAGACACTAAATGCTCATCCAGAGCAGGAATCGCGGTATCAGGAAACGTAGCAGGGAGCACGGGAGGATCAAAACCGTAAACAGTGAAGAAAGGTGAATGTCCTGTGGATTCGCTCACTGCATTGTTCAAAGCATACTCTGCCCATGGTAGAAGATCAGACCAGTTGTCCTGTTTGTCAGATATAAAACATCTTAGATACTTTTCTATATTCTGATTAGCGCGTTCTGCTGCTCCGTTGGTCTGGGGGTGATAGGCCGAGGAGAAAGATAAGTCTATCCCCACATTCTTACAAAAACCCTTCCAGAATCTAGAGACGAATTGGGTACCCCTATCGGAGATAATCCCAAGAGGAATACCGTGTATGCGGACCACATTGTTTATGAATATGGGCACCAGTTCGAGTGCCGAAGGTAGTTTACGAAGAGGAACATAGTGGCCCATCTTGGAGAACCGATCTATGACCGTGAGTATTACAGTATTACCTCTTGACTCGGGTAACTCTACTATAAAATCCATGGCTAAATGCGACCATGGTCGTTCGGGGATTGGCAGAGGCTGGAGTAAACCAATGGGCGCTGTTTTGGGACTTTTATGTCTTGTGCACACCTCGCACACCGTTATGTAATCTCTAACATCACGGCGCACCGTGGGCCACCAGAGGAGCTTACGTATACTAGACAGTGTTTTGGTGATCCCCATATGCCCAGAGGTTTTGTTATCATGATACAGTTTTAATACTTCTTCCCTTTCGTTCTCAGGTACAAAGAGTTTCGCAGGAGGTCTCCCCCAGGAGCTGTACCCTGGGCGGTCTGCAATCTTAACATTAGAGGAGACGAGACACTAATCGTGGTGAGAGCTATAATTCTTTCCTGGGGTACAATGGGATGCTGATCTTGGATGTTATGTTCGTAGGATTCGTACTGTCTTGACAATGCGTCTGCTTTAATGTTTCTTGACCCAGGTCTATATGTGAGGACGAAATTAAAGCTTGAAAGAAACAATGACCATCTCGCTTGTCTGGCATTCAACCGTTTGGCGTCACCAATGTACGTGAGATTCTTATGATCGGTAATGATGACAATGGGGTCCCTAGACCCCTCCAATAAGTATCTCCACTCCGTCAAGGCTGCGATAACTGCTAACAACTCTCTATTTCCGATATCATAGTTCCTCTCTGCCGGGGACAACTTTCGGGAATAGAAGCCGCATGGATGCAAGGGTTTGTCGGGTGCCTCCCTTTGGGACAAGACTGCACCAAGACCTAGCTCGGAGGCGTCAACTTCAACTTGGAAAGGCAGAGCCGGATCAGGATGTCGGAGAACAGGGGCAGTCGTGAATGCCTGTTTGAGGGCCTCGAAGGCTTGCCTGGCCTGGGGTGTCCATTTCTGATTTCCCACCCCTTTCTTAGTCATGGCCGTGAGAGGAGCTACCAAGGCCGAAAAGTCTTTAATGAACCTTCGATAATAGTTGGTAAAACCTAGAAACCTCTGGATGGCTTTAAGCCCTTGGGGTAGGGGCCAGTCGAGGATTGCCGACAATTTACCAGGATCCATCTGAAACCCCTCAGGGGTTATGATATACCCAAGGAAGTGCACCATCTCTATATCAAAGAGGCACTTTTCTAATTTGCAGTATAAGCCGGCCTTCAATAGTCTCCTTAACACTTGTTGCACATGGGTGTGATGGGTCTCCTTATCTGGAGAGTATATCAGGATGTCATCGAGATACACTATGACGAATGTTTGCAGAAAGTCCCTTAGAGTGTCATTTATGAGATCCTGAAACACAGCTGGCGCGTTACATAACCCAAAGGGCATTACCAGGTATTCGTAATGCCCGCTACGCGTATTAAAAGCCGTCTTCCACTCGTGCCCCTTTTTCACCCTTATCAGATTGTAGGCCCCGCGTAAATCGAGCTTCGTGTATATACGGGCCCCTTTCAGTCGGTCGAACAACTCTGTTATAAGGGGAATAGGATATGCATTTCTTATGGTTATTCTGTTTAAACCTCTATAATCAATGCATGGTCGCAAGTCTCCCTCTTTCTTGGAGACGAAAAAGAAACCAGCTCCTGCTGGGGAGGAGGACCGTCTAATGAATCCACGCTCAAGATTCTCTTTTATATATTCCTCCATAATATCGTTCTCCTTTTGCGACAAGGGGTATACATGTCCTCTGGGAGGCATGGTACCGGGGAGTAACTCTATGGCACAGTCATACGGGCGATGTGGGGGTAAAACCTCAGTCCTGGCCTTCGAAAAAACCTCCTTTAATGCCTGATAACAGTCAGGGACTACTGTGGATAAAGGAGGTGCTGTGGCGATATTAAGGCTACCAATAACAGTGACTCTGCCCATGCATTTCAACTGGCAACTGGGGCCCCAACATTTTATGTCCCTCTGGACCCAATCAATCACCGGGTTATGCTCAGTCAACCATGGAAACCCCAGGACGACGGGGCATGAGGGAGAGTCAATAATCTGGAATCGTATGGTTTCCTGGTGCAAAACCCCTGTTTTCATGCATACCTCTATAGTGTCGTGGGTGATGTGGGGACATGACAAGGGTTTCCCGTCTATGGCCTCCACCATTAGGGGTCTTTCTTTGAGAACTAGAGGCATGAGGTTCTTAGAGGCAAACACTCTATCCATAAAGTTACCTGAGGCTCCAGAGTCTAGGAACGCCTCAGTCTTGAGGTGCACCCCCTCCCAGGTTAAGGAGATGGGCACCAGAATCCGGGTTTTTTTTTTTTCGTTATCAACAAAGGAGGCATAGAGTGAACCGATTACCTGGCTAGTAGGTGTTCTCTGGCCCGGTTTGCCAGTGTCACCCCTGCCACCCCTGGGTCTTTGAGGACATTGAAGACGAAAATGCCCTGCCCCGGCACAGTAAAAACAGAGCCCCCTTTCCCTTCTGTAAGTTCTCTCAGCCTCTGAAATACCTGTTCTACCTATCTGCATAGGTTCCACGACCGGTAGATCGTTCTTACTGGCTCTGGAGTACCTGACGTATTGGTGTGTCTGGGTACCAAGGGTAAAGGAGGCAAAAGCCTTCTGGGTCTGTCTCGAGAATGCCTCCTGTCCCTAATTTGGTCGTCCATGGCAATACAGAAATCAACCAAATGGTCCAGATGTTCTGGCAACTTCAAGGGAGCCAGCTCAAACATCAAGGCCTCGTTCAGGCCTTCGGTAAACGCCAAGGTTAAAACGTCGTTAGGCCAGTGTACCTCAGAAGTCAAGGTCTTAAATTCTATGGCATAGTCGGAGACTCTCCTATTGCCTTGCTTAATGTGGAATAAGGACCTGCCTGCATTGGTGGCCCTTCTAGAGGGATCAAACGTACGTTTTAGTTCAGAGGTAAAGCCCTCATAGTCATATATGATAGGTTTTTTGTTTTCCCACAATGGCGTGGCCCACAGTAACGCTTTATCAGTTAAATGATTAATTAGGTAGCCTACTTTGGCTTTATCGGATACACAGGACCCTGGATTGTTCTCGAATAGAATCTCCAGTTGGGTCAAAAAACCCCGACACAGGTTAGGCGTACCATCATAGCGTACGGGTGCCTTCATACTGAGCCTACACCCCTCGGGTGAGGCCGAACTGGCCCTAGGCACTACTGGTTCTGGAGGACTTGCAGCACCAGTAGTGGATCGATTCAACAGGGTTTGCAGAGCAAGAGCAATTTGGTCCATCCTGTGGTCCTGCTCTTCTTGTCGGGCTGCAATTCTTGTCAACTGAGATGAGAGGTCTGCGGGATCCATTGGCCCTGACGTAATGTCACGGATCCCCCTGATTACCAAGATGGTGGTCCCTATTACGCAGACCGCTCACTACCCTTCCGATCCTTAGAATGGTCGGCACGTCTAGACAGATACAGAATACGTAAAGATAGGTAGACACAAAGAACGATACTAGGAGGGTACACAAGACCTAGAATGGTTGGCTCTTCCCAAGACCAAAACAATAGAAGAGGTAGTCTGATGCGTGCTTAGGATGCCACACAGACTGACCCCAAAACCAATATAGAAGAGTAAACGCCAATACCAGGAGTGTTGCACAGAATAGTTAATAAGCCAATGCCAGGGGTCGGTACACAGAATGGTTCGTTTGCCAATGCCAGGGGTCGGTACACAGAATGGTCAGTTTGCCAATGCCAGGGGTCGGTACACAGAATGGTTCGTTTGCCAATGCCAGGGGTCGGTACACAGAATGGTCAGTTTGCCAATGCCAGGGGTCGGTACACAGAATGGTCAGTTTGCCAATGCCAGGGGTCGGTACACAGAATAGCCAAAAATATACAATAGAATGCAAGAGCTCTGCGGGAAGTAACTACCACGTCAGGGCGCCGGTTGTTCTGCGAGTCTGGGCTTTAAACCCGGCGGGTCCGCGTCAGCCCGCCAGGCCCCGCCCCCCGGCGTCCCCACGTGTGCGGAAGCGACCGCAATATTACTCGGCGCCTGGCTAGCGAGCAGCGAGGAAGCTGCTGCCAGGCGCCGGGGGGTACGGGGAGCCACCGTGACATCAGCTTCATCAGCAGCTGCAACATACCCTCCCACCTTCCCTCTATTACCGGCCTATCACATACACTACTAGGTATGCCCTCTTTTTTCACAGGCAGATCTTTCGTGTCAGTTCAAGGCACATAACCACTAGTGATGGGCCAACACCCCTGTGTTCAGTTCGCATTCGAACTCGAACACCCGAAAAAGTTCGACCGCGAACTCGAACACAATGCGAACACCATGCAAGTCAATGGGGCTCTAACGTTTGAAAATGAAGGTCCCCTCCAAGAGGGCATATATGCAAGATATTGGCCATAAAAGGTGTAGTATGGGGGTCCGGGTACTGCCCAGGGGGACAGGAAACAATGAAAAAAAGTAAAAAGAAAAACGTTTTTAACCCTTTCACTGCTGAGGGCTGAGCCATTTCACCGCTGTGCGCTGAGCTAATTTTTACTGCTTTTGCTCATGTTTAAACATGATTTGAAGCCATGGGAAATGTTTTATCACCAACGAGTGGTAAATGTTTGACCAACAATGAGTGAGAAATGTTTGACCAACAATGAGTGGGAAATGTTTGACCAACAACAAGTGGGAGATGTTTGACCAACAATGATTGGGAAATGTTTGACCAACAATGAGTGGGAAATGTTTCCATTTTAATTCAATATCTAATAAACCATTTATTATTATATTCTGCAGTAAAGAGTCTCTTTATTTTTAGATTTTTTTTAGGATCTTTTAAGCATTTTTTTGTATTTGTTTTTTCGAACCTTCCGCAAATGGCCCAAAAAGTTCGAAGTTCGCGAATTTTCGAACAGTCAATGTTCAAATCGAACTTCAAACCGATTCGAACAGGCAGCCCATCCCTAATAACCACCCAAATTTCCTAACATTAAATCCTGAGAACAGCTAAAAGGTACCTTTTTCTCAACACCTTACAATGGTGGTCTAAACTGTTTCCCAACTCATGTAACACAAGAAAAATGACAGAAAATCAAGTTATGGATTGTTTCAGTGTTCAAGAGTCTTGAACAGAACAAAATGGAAAGAAAAGACGGAAGGGAAAGTCGTTAAAGATAATAAAACAAATTATGCAGATGATCGCTATTATTCAAGACCGCGATAGCCTTTCAAAGTATGATGACATTAGCATCGCCTCCAGATAGTTATCTATGTATTGTGATTTTTACTAATGCAATAATGACACAAAAAACACTTCATTAACGTCTCATTGCTTTTTAGTTGACAGGCAAACAGAATTATAAACTACGGGGGGATAAAACACATTGGGAAAAAAATCTATCGAACAATGGTAAGTGATGGATCCTCCGAAAAGCTCATTCTTTTAACGTAATTGAACAGGCTGCCTAATGCAATTTTGATGACAAAGTGTGCACTTCAGAAATACTTTTGATGCAATGTGTGGAACATGTTGTAGGCTGAGAGGCCTGAAAAAGCATCTTCACTCACACGGGTCTTCACTTAATCTAATTCAAGCCTTCTTCAACATCAAAGGACGACGTGTGCTTTTTGTTGAGGGAGATTTAGGAATCAAAACTTTATATTGTGTTACTTGAATTGTGAAGTGATCAAAAAGTAAAGAAAAGAGAAATCAAAATCTCCTATAACAAATTCTCAACTATTTCCCAGGGCTACAATCATACCAAAATATATAGGGTCAAACTAATGCCAGAATAACATGTCCTATTTCAGGCATTTTGACTTGAAAGTCTTGGGGAAGTGTGTTTTACAATCCCTGCCAAAGGAAAAATACACCAAAAAATCATGGTATCTGATCTCTGATTTGTAGGACAACCCCCTCTGGCATCTAATCTCTATTGTGTCCGACTAGCCCCTCTGGTATCTGATCTCTGACTTGTAGGACAACCCCCTCTAGCATCTAATCTCTACTGTGTCCGACTAGCCCCTCTGGTATCTGATCTCTGATTTGTAGGACAATCCCCTCTGGCATCTAATCTCTATTGTGTACGACTACCCCCTCTGGCTTCTGATCTCTATTGTGTACAACTACCCCCTCTGGCATCTGATCTCTATTGCGTAGGACTAGCCCCTCTGGTATCTGATCTCTGACTTGTAGGACAACCCCCTCTGGCATCTAATCTCTATTGTGTACGACTACCCCCCTCTGGTATCTGACCTCTATTGTGTACGATTAGCCCCTCTGGTATCTGATCTCTGACTTGTAGTACTACCCCCTCTGGTATCTAATCTCTATTGTGTACGACTACCTCCTCTAGCTTCTAATTTCTATTGCGCAGGACTAGCCCCCCTGGTATCTGACCCCCGGTTTGTACGACTACCTTCTCTGGTATCTGATCTCTGGCTTCTCCCTGGACTTTGTTTATTTTCTGGTTCTTTGTGTCTCAGATTTCACTGGCCACTCTAAGGAACAGCATTAGGTGTTCTGTACTGAGTGTTAGGGTCAGAAACGTTACATAAACATAATTTACAGTTACAAAACATTTAATCACATTTCACAAAACTGACTTAAAAGCAATTGCTTAATACATTTCGTAGCCATGATCTTCTAGTGTCAGATCACCACAAAACACATGTTGTGTTAAAACAATGTGCGCAACCAAAAATGTTTTGCGTTTGCTTCACGTAATCCAAAATGGAAAAGTAGTCAACCTCCAATACTGCATGAAACATCAGAAAAAAAAACATTATCGACAATGTGAATTAGGCCAAAACACAACTCTTTCCATATGTAGAGTGCTCAATGTTGGAGAAGGAATCCCCCAACACGAACTTCCAAAGTCAGCAAAGCTGTCACAATAATCCCATTTAAACCGTGACATATTATTTTGGGTATTAATATTGCAGAAACGCTTTCTGAGAAATAATAGATTGGACAATTTTAAAGTGAATTCCTTTACTCAGTGTTACCTGCGTCTTGCCATCTTGCTTTCACACTTCACAGGACAATTCATGGTGGTTGATGAACAATAACAGATGATTTTTTTAACAGTTCGAATCACTTGACCCAAGTTCTGAAGATTCATTAAAATTAGATCAACTAAAAGGAGACATGGACAATATGAGGAAAGCCAAAGGGAAACTGTAGAGGTTCAGGTATATGTAGATCCTTCTGGATGGGTTGGCTACATGTAGTCAAGGGCTAATACTTAGATTTATCATGAGGAACAGAAAAGTCCACCTCGAGTTTATCATGGGATACATTTCTACAGTTTACAGGATACAGAACAGGACAAGTATGTAGGTTACACGGTGCACAGGTGACCTGGAGACACGATGGACAATGCAGAGCCGAGTGGGAATTCACAAAAGGTAGTATACATAGCACATTGGAACACAATGGGGAATAGAGCACCATAATCATGTTGGAAACAGTGCACTATCACGGCAAGTCTGGGCAAACAGGAACATGGTATGACTGGGTTGACAGGATTTTTACTCTGACATCAGGGCAAACCATGTAAAGTAATGAAGAAACTCAAGTTCAGAGTGGCAACATCTTGAAATAGGAGTTTACATCTTGAGGCTTCCTTCTGGTGGAATAATGTCTATAGCTAGTCTGGGACAAGAAGGGCTCATGAGGGTAGAGGCATGAATACAGCTGGCACGGCTCAGGTCTCCCCATAACTGGCTTAGCCTCTGGCCTTTCTGCATCCTTTATGTAACCCCTGGCCTTGGTTTGTTACAGAATTCAAGTGTTTTTCGTTCTACGTAAGGAGTTAAATGGAAAAATGGGTGGACTGACAAATAGTTCCCCCACTGGACCCTTCTTTCCCCCACTAACATATGGCCAGCATTTGCATAGGAAAATCAGAACAGGTCAAACAGTCAACCTACTCTGGTTTAACCCCATCTCTCACTAACCATGGGTGTTGATTTGGGGGTTAGGAACAGGTGGACTACCGAGTAGACATCTGCTCAGAGTCCATTTTAATGCTCTAAACTCACAATTTGTACAGACGTACGATAACAAAAAGGAAGAATGATGTTCATTCCCATGTGGTTCATTTCTTGGTTCATTCGTTGAGGTGCCCTGGTTCGTGGTTCCCACAAATCGATGAACAACTCAATCCTGAATGCAAATGTCAAACGCGTATTGAAACAGAAATGTTACAGAATCCAGTCTCTGCAGGACTACATGTAAGAAACACGCTCCCATGAAGTAGTGTTTGGGGTGAAGACAAAATCTGTGTGTGTTATTTTGAATATTGAATTTAAAGAACGTGTACACAACCAGAATTAAAGAGGTAACGACCACTCCATGGGTAATATTCCAAGCTTGGTGTAAACCTAACCACTCTATAAACTTCAATGGCTCTGGTACGTTTACATCAACTCTATTCCAACCTTGGAATAGGGTCCCATGTTTTTGTTGACATTCTGGGTCCCACCCATGGGAATGTCCCTCGCACTCTCAAACATAAGTTTTTAATAAGTTATGAAAACTTTATTTGATATCCACCAGTACATACAATAAATGGGGTTTAATTTTGCAGCTTCAAAGTACCACCGGTATCGGATATAATTGAAATCGGACACCTTTTAGAAGAAACCATTCTCCATTACCTCCAGTCCCATGGTCTGCATTTTTACCTGGAAACTAAGCAACCATTCACCATCACCTCCAGTCCCAGGGCCTGCATTTTTACTCTGCTGTCCCAACCACCCTCCCGATCCACCTCCCCCCACCTAGTCCTGGTCTAAAACGTGTAGCTTCCCTGCCAGCTGCATCCACTTTCTTAATTACCCTAACAAATCCAAATTTCTTGTCGCTCCCATGCTATCCCAGCTATCTTATTTCTGGCCACCAGCTCCACACTACCCATGCTCCCTCTTGTGTCACATACCTCTGTCCCTTCGATTGTAAGCTCACGGGATGTCTGGCTGAGCACTTGTTTCAAGAGCTGTTTTAGCAGGACAATTATCCTATGGGCAGGCCCGTCTGCACCTAATGTATCCTTATGTATTATGTCTCACGTTTGTGCTTACCCAATTGTAAAGCACTATGGAATCTGTTGGCGATGTATAAGAACTTGTAACTGTAACAGTAAGACCATCAAGGAATTGTGCTGGTTATTGCTAAACACTACAGATTCCATTAGGCAATGGATGACAGCGGGCAGGCGTGATGTTTCACCAATGGTAAAGAAATTCCATTTACTGCTCCGGGCTCCAACCTAAAATACATCCCAGGCCTCGTTTTTGAAATTGGATGTCAAAAATACATAATAGAAGTATATTTACTAACTCACTCTTAGTGTATAAATCTTTTGCCGTTAGTAACCCGCAATTTATTGCTTCAGTAACTACAATGACAAGCTATAACATTACTATTTTTTATGGTCACCCTGTAGGAACATGTGACCTTCCCAACAGGGTAATTACATTTCTAATTTTCCCTTTCCAATCATTAAACATTGGGCCATTATGTTGTGTGAATGCCTGCTCATGATCACAATACCATTGATTCGAACATCAACTTCATGTTTCTTTTAATAAATTTCCGCCAAAACCATGTTCACAATAACAATTCTATTAATATATGCTTTGAGCTGGAGCGGTGGCATTGGCCAAGGTCTTTAGTCATGCTCGGCAGTATAAAAATCTTTGACATGTTAAACACACATATTAATAAAACAATGGACAAAAGACTACAAATAGTAATCACAAGCTATGGAACTACAACATGTGAAACGCCCATAGGTAGATGGGATATGGTCCTGGATATTTAATAGGTGGGTGTTAAATCTTATTACAATATGTAAAAAACTATATTACATTTTCTATTACTTTATGTCAGCTCCTTTTCTAGTTTCTTTTTTGTAATATATAGTTTTATTACAATTTTTGGCACAAAGCAAGTATCACATGAGGGATACAAAGGGGGGTTACACAAAAAGGGGAACATGGATAGTCAAACAAGACTGTCGTTTTTGGTTGTTCGTATGTATCTTGTGCGAAAACCAGATTATCGTGACATTATCCAGTTCGAACTGAAACTAAACTTGGGGGATTACCCGGGTAAACCAAGTCCTACCCAAATGCCTCTGGTTAAGGTGATTTCACACACTTTACAGTGACATAAAACTCTATAGACCTCCTCCTAGAACTAAAAATCAACAAGTGGGCTTGGGTAGTCCACAGATGACCCAAGTAGAGCCTAAAATCTTATTTTTTGGAGCATTATCCATCAAATTAAGGTAAAGCAGGCTTTACCCGTTCTTTAGCTGGGTAACTCAAGCATTACCCAACTTCTGATAGTCATTCCAACCGTCTTCAAGGTTAGTATCTCCGACTGTAACCACTGTGAAGACCTTCTCATGAACAACAGATTCTGAGACAAACTCTATAAATGAGACCTGAGTGGTTACATTAGGAGTAACATACTCGGATACATGATAACATTCAGTAGAAAGGGATAGTTCCTTACAGAGCACAGCGCTTGAGTTTTAAAAAAATGTCGTAAAGGTAGACGGGAAGTTGATGATTGCAGGACAAAGCCACCAAACGTGAGCCATGGAGTCATTTAAATCTCCATATCTCCAAAAGTTGAAAAGAGATTTAGAGGAAATATAATGGATTCTAGCAGGTATCAAGTACCACCCAAACACTAGCTTACACCTAATCTCGGCATGGGTTATAGTTCTGGTTTTCCCCTTATGATCTTGAAGATCAGATTGCCATTGATCGGAAGAAAAGCATAGGTCCAACTGCCTTTTCTCATAACAGTTGGTACAGCCATTTTTAATTGGTAGGTATGGCTAGGAGAAGTTCATAACAGGATATAATGAGGCCTTTACTGTTAGAGGGGGCTATGAACCATTGTTCCAAAGCGGGCGGCAGGGGATGATCTGGTGATATTTATGGTAATAAGATACGTATCTGGTCAGCGTGAGTGCTGTGGGCGCTTACCATTCTCGTCCTTGTATATTTATGGTAATGGTGATGTGGAGAAAGTATCTCAATAGTGAAACGTAAGGGAGTTGGGTACATTAGTTTCTTATTGATGGACATCAGAAGAGTTGGTTCAATTTCCCAATGAGTGGTGTCACACAGCAAAGATGGTTTAATGTCTTGAAGAAGTCGAAATTACCAAAAGTAATGCACTATGGAGCTATGGTCATATAGGGGCACCAAGAAGGCAAAACCTGAGCTACATTACCATTGTACATACACAACTCCTGTACCTTTTCGACCAGAGAAAACTGTTGACTAATTGAGCATTTGCGATGTGTGCACCCTTTCCTTGTGAAAGTAAATCTTGTTAATTCTAGACATTTAACTTAGGACTATGAGTCACTTTGCTATCGACAGATGAAATCATATTTTTGTAGCAGTTGGTAAAATATGAGTTCCAAGAAAATAATTAAGGATGAAGGGGGAATAAGAAACACTAACGTAATGTTACTTTGTTGGAGCGTTTTACTCCAACAGAAGCCAAAAAACAAAACAAGCCTGAATGTTATGAAAGTTGGCACGGACCAGGCTCAGATAAAGAAAAACATATGTTGGATTCTTTTTCAGGAAAAGCAGGGTTGAGCTGGTCGCTTTTTTTTGTGGTGATAATGTTCGCAACAACTGTCTTTGTTGGTGGATCCATCTGCTTCTTCTCCGTAGCAACCTAAACGCTGGTTCATATAAGGAGGCTTTTTCAGACATCATTCTCCAACTATGTTCACAGATCAAGCTAGGAGGAGCATCAAAAGAGCTGGACGCTAGTTTAATGCTTGGCATGTCTATCCTAATGAATGTTGCCTTGGTCGGAAAGGTGGTGATCTGGAAACAATTGGCTAGTTCTACCTAACTGAGTCACCAGCTAATGCACAACCTGGTCAGAATGAAAGAGATGTCATGATACCCTACTCAACGGTATGTCTGAGGGTTCTCGTTTGATTTTTTATGGCACTCGATATATATCAAACACCAAATCATAGCAAATCTTCTGTATCCTATGGGAATGACGCTAGTTTAATGTGTTGAAAAAGATGGGTCAACCCAATCTTCTAATGTCCGTTTATGACACGTGAAGAATGTGAACAATACTGCTGTTGCCATCTTCAAATTATTTATCTGACAAAAATCAAGTATTTCGAGGGTTGTGCATGTACTATGAGAGTTCCATCTCAGCAGAGCACCAAGGACACCATATTTTACCCAACGTCTCGTGTCTGTGCTATTTTATTGGTGATAGCTGGTGGCTACATCTACCTGTTGGAAGTCCTACTTCTAAATCTTTGAAGATCGATTCTTTGGTATTCTTTATCTTCTCTTGGAATAGAATGGAGGAGTTGTAACAAGTGTTCCATGTACCGAGTTATCTCAATCATCTCAGGCTGTGTTCTACGTTAATGATTCCGAAGCCAATAAATTCTCCATGTGGTCAAAGGAGGCAACAGAAGCTAAAAAGACAATGGCATAAAGCAAATAACAACAAAGAAACAACAAAGGAACAGGCCATTATGGCTAACATTGAAGGCCTTCTTAGATGTTTGTCAAGGGATTTGGTGTGAGCTTGAAGTCAGGTTTCAATTGAGATGACTGACTGGTTTCTCTACAAATCGTCTCCACTATGTTGTGACATTGTTGTCCTAAAACGCCCACCACGATACTTATTTCTCATTACAAACTTTGCAAATATTAAAAAGTCAAACAAGTTCTACCTACTGATCTGAAAAATCTAAAGAATATTAAGGTTGCCTTGCTGCCTTAATAAGTCACAAATATCAAAACAGACAAATATGAACACACACAAAAAGTGGGCGACGATAATTCAGAAAGAAAAAATGGAAAAGTCAAAGAAGCAGAAAACGAATCAGGCAAAGAATATTATACCAATATTTCTTGTCACCGTCTGAAAGAGATTAAAGCAAACAGGAACTCTATCGTATCTCAGCCAGGCATCGAAAACGTGTGCGACAGGTTTCCGGTTTGTATATAACAAACAACAAGAACAGTTTCAAGAAGCAAAAACGCGTCGGTTTCAAGCAATTTATATGGTGTAAGCCAATCGCATTCCTGGTTTCGTCCTCACAGAATTGTCTCTGTGTGATCATGTATCATGTTTTGCCGTGCCTACAAAAATCTGTCTCAAAGAAGATGCGGAGTAAAGTAGATCAGGAAATGTAACAAAAAGCCAATACGTAGAATATCTAAACGTATAACAAAATTATTGTTAATAAAATGTAATTAACTCCTTCACTACTAAGTGACTTTTCATAAAACCAATGTCAGGAACCAGCGGCTTTATGGAAAATTACTTTGCATATAGTGAAAATGTGCTTGAGAATCTCTAATGCACATTTTCATACTATACACACTATTTGAAAGACAGATGGCACCACCTACTGGGAAAAAAGTGATACTGCATCTCTGTAATACAGTTCAAGTGCCCGAGGTGCTAAAGCTTTTGGGGCACATTGTGAAGTCCATTTGCATCGAAAAAACAACATTTCTTTGCATTGCTCCAGAATTGGACCACATCGAGTGTACTCCATACTGGGACACCACCAGGTGCTATTGAAGATAGAGTATACTCAATCTGGGTAGTGAAAGGGTTAAGGAAGTTTTTAAATTAAACAAGGAAAGTTATCAAGGAGACTTTATCTGAGAATGATCTTCTGTGTCCACTTGAAGAATGTGCACTTCATATACCTAACATGAGGCATGATTTCATTTGGCCAGATCTGCCATATCTAGCACATTGTCTGCCATTTTTTGGTTCCGACGAGTTATTTAAGAGCATACTGGCATTTCGATTTCTGTAAAAAAAAATTGACTTTCTTATCAGCAGCACTCGGCCCATACTCCCTAATGGAAATGATGGCTTTAGTGATTCAATTAGAATTTATCGGTAAGGCAATTTTCAAAAATATGTCAAGTCCTGAAAGGTGTTGATAAATGGATCTTCAGGCAGAGAAAATCGCTCTGAAATCACTGAATACCCCTCAATTTTAATATTAGCGTTGCGGTAGCAGTAAAAACCTAACCCTAATTCTAAAAAAATACCCTTAACCCCAATAGTAACCCTACAAACCCCCTTATAAACTCAAAAAAATACCCTTAACCCTACAAACCCCCCTAAAAATTAACCCTAAAAGACAACAGAGGTTACTATTAGGGTTAGGGTTAATTTTAGGGTTATGGTTACTAACAGGAGTTATTTGGGTTTGGGTCGAAATCCCTACAACCAGGTTCCCTAATGCCAAAATCCCGACGGCCAACTTCCCTACACAGACAACTCCCTGACGGCCAACTTTCCTACACGGCCAACTTCCCTACACAGACAACTCCCTGACGGCCAACTTTCAGACATCCAAAATCCCACCGGCTAACACTAACCCTACTCCCTAACCCCCTAAACCTAGCCCTAACACTAACCACCCTAAACCTAGCATTAACCCTAACCCCCTAAACCTAGCCCTAACCCAAACCCCTCTAAACCTAGCCCTAACCCTCTAAACCTAGCCCTAACCCTAACCCCCCAAACCTAGCCCTAACCCCCAAACCTAGCCCTAACTCTAACCCCCTAAACCTAGCCCTAACCGTAACCCTCTAAACCTAGCCCTAACCCTAACCCCCCCAAACCTAGCCGTAACCCTAACCCCCTAAACCTAGCCCTAACCCCATTAAACCTAGGGTTAGGGTGTTAGTATTAGGGTTAGCCACTGGGATTATGGATGTCTGGAAGTTGGCCGTGTAGGGAACTTGGTATGTCCGGCACTTGTTCTGTCTGGAAGTTGGCATTAGGGAACCTGGCTGTAGAGATTTTGTCCAGCACCATTTCTTCAGGCTTATTGCCATCCTAAATGTAATGAATAAGAAGTCAGTAATTGAATCAGTTGATATTTAAAAAAATATTGATTGAAAATCACCACTTTTTGCCCCAAAAAACCTACAGACGGAATTAAAGCGAGTCCATGGTGATACTTTCTGTCTTTGACCTCAAATCATACCAAAAGTTACTGTGTTCTTACATTGGGTTTTCAGGCGTGACTGCTATTGGAAATGAAGAATCAGGATATTGAATTCACCAGAAATCCCAAAAAGTCCAGACCCTCAACTTCAGCCAGATGAAGGTATGTTCAACAAACCCAACAATCTATTTTTTACAGATACTGCACTTCCTGCAAAGCTCCGATACTCATACTCATACACTACGACACCTAATTCAGAATTATTGAAGCACAGTAGGAATATAAAGACTTCCAGAGAGTAAATGAGGCATGAAATGCGTTATTTTTCTACCTTTGGAGAGGACCTAAACAGATTAATAAGTCCATTAATGTCAATTTGATTGAATTCTACAATTTTGAGATGCTTGGTAGCACGCCGTTTGTGATAATTAAGTCGTGTAGATCACAGCAATTACCACAATTCTAAAAGAGGCAGCAAAATACAGTAGATCAGGTAATGTGACAAAAAGCTAATGCGGGTGGAATATTTAAGCGGATAATGGCATTTTTGAGAATTATATGTCATTATGCGACTTTTTAAGTTAAATGAGGAAAGTTGTTATCAAGGAGAATGATCTTCTGTGTCGACTTTAAGAATGTGCACTTCATATACCCAACATGGTGATTACAAGTGTCATTGACCTCAATTCATCCAAAAATCAAAATATAGAAAGTGTGAGTTAAGCACATGAAGTATATTATGTCTTGGGGTTAGTGTTAGTTTTCATGTGTTTAGGATAAGGGGAAGGAAAGTAAGTGAGCTTGTTTTGAGATAAATTAAATATCTAGAGGGAGTTAGGTGGCTTTCACATTAGGAGTGCAGGTCTTTGGGTTAGAGCCAGTTGGGTTTGTCATGTGTTTTGGGTTAAGTGGGTTTTAGTTTACGACTGCGGGTCTTTAGGCTATAAGGGGGTAGGGTTTCTCATGTGTTTTGGGTTAAGTGGGTTTTTAAAACAGCAGGTCTTTAGGGGGTTGGGTTTGTCATGTGTTTTTGGTTATGTGGTTGTTCGGTTACGACTGTGGGTCTTTGGGCAATGAGGGGGTTGTGTTTCTCATGTGTTTTGGGTTATTTGGCTTTAATTAAGAGCTGCGGGGCTTTAGGCTTGGTGTGGTTGGGTTTGTCATGGGTTTTGGGTTAAATGGGTTTTAGTTGACAACTGTGGGTTTTTAGGCTATGAGGGGGTTGGGTTTCTCATGTGGTTTTGGGTTAAGTGGGTTTCAGTTTAGAACTGCTGGACTTTAGGCTAGGGAGGTTGGGTTTGTGATGTGTTGTGGTGGGTTAAGTGGCCTTCAGGTTAGGACTGTGGGTCCCTAGTGGGGTTGGGTTTATCCTGTGTTTTGGTTAGGTGGGTTTCAGGTTAAGTCTGGGGAAAATAGGATGGGGAGTTAGCATTAGTATGTATATTTGGTTGGATGGGTTTCAAGTTAGGGCTGAGGTCTATAGGCTAGATGGAGTTTAGGCACAGCATATTTTTCAGGTCAGATCTCAGCTGGGAAGTCCTTTTTGAGGAAAGAACACTAATTTTGAGAAAAAGAAACAAAGTGTGCATTCAACCCACGTTCGTCTTATCCACTCTTGACCCTAACCTTTCAAGTAACCCCTACTCAAACTAAGAGAAACAGCACATCAGAAACATTGCGGTCAACAATACTTTATGGCGCCAAGCCTAAATTCCCATTTCGGCAAATATATTTGAATGCATTACAGTCCCGATGTGCATGACAGAGCTTTTTTATGAATATCCACCAATGCTTTGGAAGCAGTGAGATTAATTTCACGTGTAAGTGCTGCATAAATTACTTGTAAAAGATGCCCTCTCAATCCCCAACCCAATATTTCTACTTAATACGAAGACGCAAATTTTAGAGAATGAACCCAGCGAATCTTCAACGTAAAAGTCATATTGCCTTGAAGTAAGAGTATATTCCGGTATGTGTCAATGTGCTATAAGTCAAGGGCTGTAAGAACATGCCAGCCATTAATAGACACCATAAACATTAAGCAATTAATGTCCCCCAAGAGAGAGACTACAATAAACATATTTCTGTGAATGACAAGTTTTGTATGAACAAAGCCTATTATCCAAAATAAGGCCATTGTAGAACACATTTAACGCTGGCACCGTATGCTTCTTCCACTTAATCAATTCTTTTATTTATGTATCCGATTAAATGGCCTGGAATAATCTAACTTTTACTGTAACCACAATAGGATTAATGTTAAAGGATGGCGTTGTGATAAAGAAAAAGGATATCTCTATACAATGAAACAGGGAAAGACGACAGAGAGGAGTGAGGTCAAGTGAGGTCCATCTAGACTTACATCACATGCTGGAACTGCTGGTCAAAAAGTCTTAAATAGGACACCTACTCTATCGGTTCGCATTCGAACTCGAACAATTTCAAAAGTTCGAGTTCAAACTCCAACTCGAACCGAACTCAATGCAAGTCAATGGGACTCGAAAGTTCGATTTTTAGAGTGCCCTGCAAGAGGGCATATATGCAAGATATTTGCCGTAAAAGGTGTATGGGAGTCCGGGTAGTGCCCTGGGGGACAGGAAACAAGGACAAAAAGTAAAAAAAAAACATTTTTAAAGGAACAGTGAGTTTTCCATGAAATAAAGGTTAAGAATAAAAACGAAAAATTCCTTCAAAGATCATGCCTAGGAGGTCCCCATAACCTGCCCGTGAAGTGGCGGATTTGTAGGATGTATAGAAACATTTAAAAACAAAAAAATGACATTTCAAATGACGGTAAATGGTTTTCCTTTAATCTATTCATAAACAGCTGCTTGGGGCGGCAGCCTATATGAAAAGAGGAGACATTTTAGGACACGCAGAACAAGTTTAGTGATTTTTTGGCTAAATTATGGTGAAACTTATGCAGGCTTTGGATGAAAGTAACAATAGGTGCTTTAAAATTGGGCCTTTAGTGTCGGCAACAGTGCCGTCACACCGTAACCCCTCTGTGGTATTGTGGAAGAGTGCAGTGGTGGACCCTGCGGTCCAATATTAAAATGATATGAATCTGGTATAGGCGTCAGTGGCAGTGCACCCAAATATTGTGCCATTGGTGGCAGCAAGTGCCTTCACACCATAACCCCTCTGAGGTATTGTGGAAGAGTGCAGTGGTGGAGGTTTTGGTAATGCAGAAGAGATCCCCGATCTATTCAGTTACATCAGCAGCTATAACAAAGCCGGGTCAGCAATGTTTAGGCACTTGTACTGCGCTACTGTATATGGTGAGAATCGACGCACACCAGTAGCAACAGGAAGCAAACAGAACAGGCAGGGAATACACAGAGAGAATAGTCAAATGGCAGGCAAAGTCGGCAACAGATCGGGTCCTCAGAACAAGCAGGGTCAGTAACAAGTATACAAACTGATTCGGTAATCTAGTGATGCGGGAATAAAGGCTGAGACACACTGAGCATGTAGCGACGCACAGCGTAGCGAAGCGAAGAGAAGCAAACATTTTGCAGGCTTGACTTCACTCCGCTCCGCCTCGCAGCGTGTCTACACTGCATTACGTTTGCTTCTGGACAGGAATCCACTGACTAAATTAAAATGTACACACAAAACCTTTTTATTTTCACAAAGCACATGTTATATAGGCAAAAAAAAGTTTCTACTGAATAAAATACAACAAAAAATTACTGTTAATTTAATAGGAATAGTATAAAAATATAAAAAGGTAACCCCTGATCATATATATTATATGGACACGGAGCGCTGTGTATAGAGTAGGGATGCATTGATACCACACACAGACATATACAGTACATATATATATTAACACGCAGATATATATATATATACACCCACCCACAGACCTCAGACCATATATACACATATGCACATGGGGTGCGGCATGTGGACAATCTCAACTAAATGCGCCCCCCCCCCATTTGGCTGATCCCTCCAGAAGAAATGTTGAACCAGACAGAGCAGAGAATATGTATATTATTCTCTGCTCTATCGGGTTCAACATTTCTTCTGGAGGGATCAGCCAAATTGGGGGGGGGGGCAATTAGTTGCCAAAATGTGTGTGTAATACAAGTCTGTATATATATATTTATAAGAATATAGATATATATCTTATTTTATATATATATATATATATATATATATATATATCATACCTGCCCTTACCTTCCCCTAGAAATTTGCTAAAAATATACACACAACAAAAACAAACCACTGCCTGAGACCCCGCGCAGCCCACATGCCACCCCTCTCTACCTGGCTGAATGTATCTAATATATATAATTAAATACATTCAGCCAGGTAGAGAAAGAAAAAAAAAGGTTTTATTTGATGTTCCCGGGGACATTTAAAAATGTCCTCGGATTTTATTTTTTTTAGAAATGTGTCGCCTTACCTTAGCCTGGTGGTCAGTGGGGGCTCCCTGGATCCTGGTTGTGGGGGGGGGGTCTGCCGTGGCCGCAGGTGCAGTGGCTCCCTCCCTGCCCTGCCTGTCTCTGTCACATGCACCCGGGCGGCTAGCCTGCACAGTCATAGCTCTGTCATCTGGTGGCCGCATGCTCCTCAAGGGGATCCTTGGGAGGCCCCGGCAGGCTGCCCTCTACAGTGCCTGATTAGAGGGCCGTGTCTGCCTGATGTTTTAGTAACAAGAATGTTTTATCCCATAGGCTTCAATGTTAAAAATAATCCCGTTTTAATTCAGTATCTAATAAACCGTTGCTTATAACATTCTGCAATAAAGAGTCTCTTTATTTCTAGATTGTTTAGTATTTTTTAAGCATTTTTTATACTTTTTTCAAATGTTTGTTTTTTTTTCGAACTTTTGGCGAACGTCCGAAAAAGTTTGAAGTTCGCAAACTGTCGAACGGCCGATGTTCGATGCGAACTCCGAACAGATTGAACCGAACAGCTCATCCCTATTGAAGATAAGAATTAAAATTGCTGGATTACCTTCTGGACCTGTCCTTCCATCTTCTCTTAGTGTTGGCTTATTGTCCAATGCTTCCAATGTCACTGGCCATAAACACCTTGGCTACCCTATCACCAGCATGCAAAAATACACATTCTTGTGTCGGAAGATGCATAACTGTTTGTTTCTATAAACTCCTCTTGCATCCAATGCACGTAAAACATCAGATGCTCAATTATTAATGCCCTTACATGGTTTCTGTCTCCTAGGAAAAGCCCCCACTGATTTAATCTCATGAGACATCCCTCTCTACGGCTACTCCCTCGCCTTCTCCATTTTGAGCTCCTCCTATTGTCATGCCTTACCCCCATGGCGCGGCTGAGGTATCATGGCGACCGTCAGCATCCTCTGAGGTGGGGGAAGTTGGGCATTGGGAACTCCCTTGCCACAGGTTGCGTTGCCTCTTCGGTCCAGCGCTCAGGTTCCCCCGCTGTCTCCCTCTCCCTTCTGTCGGCCTCCCATGTGGTTCCTCGTCACTCGCGAGTGGCGGGGGGCGTGGCCCTCCATCCGGGTCGAGTGAGTAGACTGCTGGGTCTCCACGGGGTCTGGGGGAGGCAGTGCCTCCTGACTCGCCTTTGGGGCATGGCCTCTGCGGGTTCCAGATAGAACCTAAGGAAACTCAGTGTGTAGAGCAGACAGGGGAGGAGCCGCTCCTCACAAATGGGCAGGGCCCATTACCTGTGCCTCATAAAAGCCCAAACCACCAAAGGAAAGACGCTCAGTCGTCAGCTCCCTGTTGACTCTAAGCTTCCAAGTTCCCTGTGCAAAAGATAGTATTTTCTCTCTCTACCTGTATCCCCGTTAATGAACCTTTTGCTTCCTCATCGACCATGTCTCCAGCCTACTCCATTGTACCGTGTATATCTCTGATTGACCTCCCGGCTATCGACTCCTGGCTTTCTCCTTCGCTCAAGAACAAACTCTGCCCGCACCGATCCTACTTCTGTCACTGGCTGCCTCTTCCTGAAATCTCCCTACAAAATCCATATCTGCATACTGGACTCCAAACAACCCACGGTACCACAGCATGACACCTATTCATGCATTACCCTTTTCCTTTTCACCTTTCTGACTCCGGTGCCTTATGTGGCATTATATTTCATTAGTACTGTGCAGAAGAGCTTAAAGGGACCCTCTACTTAAAATTTTCCACCACTTTTTACCCCTTAAATAACTGGGCAGATACTGCTGACAAACATCTGCCCAATTATCCTGTAAATACTCACCTTTTTCTCCCTTGGATACTTCAGGGAGTGTGGGAGTTGTGATCCACCTCCTACTGCATCATCTGTGAATGGTGGAGGGGCAGTCCCGACTATAAATTGAGTTTTGTTTCTGGCATGTATGCATTAGGCTGTCCTGTAGGCCAGAGCCACCCAGGGCGGAAAATGTTCAGAGCAATCCTGAAGCCAGGAAATGCCATGTAGGTATTGGGTTCATGTTTAAGGCCATGCAGTGGTCTACTGGGTTTTCTCTGGTCTCCCTAGGAGTAGGGAAAAAAAGGTACAAAGGATGCCAAGATAGTGGACATTATGGGCTGTATTCCATGCTTGGTGTAATCTTAACCAGAACTTTTAACTTCCCACAGCCATTGGTAGGTTTACAACAACTTTGGTTAAGCGTACACATGGTTCGGAATTGTCACGTTTAGCTGTGACCCCAACACACAGAAGTAACCAATCACAAAAGAAAACCAAATATCGGTCCTTGAAATGGCCGGGTGGGTTATATAGCTAAATGGAGGAGGAATGGGTATAGGGGAATCAGAACCAACATACAAGCCTTGGTCTGGGATTACAGAGATCAACAGTATAACTAGCCATGAATCAGGACAAGAGAAGACAGCAAATCCAAAAATACACAATCTGGACCGGTACACAATAAGACAGAAGTAGAATATGAATGTGATCTCAGGTGACCGTGAAATAACCATGACAGGGCACCGGAGAAAACGTGGGGCAGACATATACAGGACTATATGCACTCTGATAGGTCCACATCATTTCTCTGGCACCAAAACTTTTTGGGATGATGCCAACGGAATGACGTGGTCGCGCGTAACGGATGTTTACTAGGGAATGTATAAAGAGGACTGTCGCATCAGCAGCAGTTTGCACAGGAGAGGACATAAGATGTCACTCTGATCTGGAGGCCCTCAAACGACGCTGGTCAATTATAAGTGACCATGAAATTGTGACAGGAACACAGCCCTAAATTGGGACTGACCAGCCAAAACGGTGACAGCCAGAAGCTTTTTTTCTCCAAGTGGACATTAAAGGGGCTATTCATGAAGCACCAGTGTTTTCCAATGTTTTGAAAACCGTCAGAAATCGCCAGTATTGCAGTGCCGACAAACCGAAAATCCAAAAGAGGTGCAGGAGAAGCTGCACTGTGAAACTTCTCCTGCATCTTTCTGTAGTTTAGTTTTGTGAATAGCTGGTGTCTGTGAGGGGTTTGGATCGAAATCCCTACAACCAGGTTCCCTAATGCCAAAATCCCGACGACCAACTTCCCTACACAGACAACTCCCTGACAGCCAACTTCCCAACACAGACAACTCCCTGATGGCCAACTTCCCTACACAGACAACTCCCTGACAGCCAACTTCCCTACACAGAAAACTCCCTGACGGCCAACTTCCCTACACAGACAACTCCCTGATGGCCAACTTCCCTACACAGACAACTCCCTGACGGCCAACTTCCAGACACCCAAACTCCCAGCGGCTAACACTAACCCTACTCCCTAACCCACTAAACCTAGCCCTAACCCCCCTAAACCTCACCCTAACCCCCTAAACCTAGCCCAAACCCTAACCCCCCTAAACCTAGCCCTAACGCTAACCCTCCTAAAAGTAGCCCTAACCCCCTAAACCTAGCCCTAACCCCCCTAAATGTAGCCCTAACCCTAACCCCCCTAAACCTAGCCATAACCCTAACCCCCTAAACCTAGTCCTAACCCTAACCCCCCTAAACCTAGCCCTAACCCCTAAGCCTAACTCCCTAAGGGTTAGGGTGCTAGTATTAGGGTTAGCCGCTTGGATTTTGCATGTCTGGAAGTTGGCCATGTAGGGAACTTGGTATGTCCGGCACTTGTTCTGTCTGGAAGTTGGCCATGTAGGGAACTTGGTATGTCCGGCACTTGTTCTGTCTGGAAGTTGGCCGTCGGGATGTTGGCATTAGGGAACCTGGCTGTAGGGATTTTGACTGGCACCCGTCTGTGAGTGCCGCAACATCAGCACTTTGTCGGCTGGGTGGAGTAGAAGCAACATCACTGTTCTCAACCGTGGAGACTGTGGAGACACAGGTTCGAATCACGGCAAGAGCACCTCTCCAGTAAGTATCCTTGGCCAAGACACCTAACGGTACATAGTATACTCGCCACACAGGACATACTTGAAAACAAGAGAAATCTCAAGGTATCCTTCCTGGTTAAATACTTTCTCAAAAATATAAATAAAATTAACCCTTTTAGTAATGGAACTGGTAATTATCTAGTTGAAGAACTTGAAGGTCATGTTATCCGTCCATCATTTTGGGTGTTTTTTGCCAGCACACATTATTGGACAGGGTACGTCCCATATTACTGTTTGCGTGTGTGTATAACGCGAAGAAAAGAAAATAGTAATAAAAAAAATAACAAAGGAAATAGAAAATAGCATATTAAAAGCAATTTGAATGTAGCTCACATTGGAAGTCCTGGAAAACGCTGCAATTATTGTTTTAATCAAGTAAATCAAGTAAATTACAGCAACTTCCAATTTTCATTATGTTTGAAATTTACATTTTACACATTAGGATGCAAATGGGTTTATAGGATAATAGCGAGCGAATGCAATGTGTTTGCTATTTACCTAAATGATGTTAATCTGTCCATATTCCCACCGATAATCTGCGTCGCAAGCGCCGAGATTTCCTTTTCAATATATATATTTTAATAATGCCTTTTCCCACAGCAATAAATATTTCATTTCAGTGCCGTTCCCCACGGGCCTCTAAAGCGGATCCCAGTCATATTTTCAATAATGCAGATTTTAAACACACAGGGTTATTCAAAGAGAATCGAAAAGTCACTGTGACTTTTCGTTCTCTTCAATTCGGCGTGATTCGGCGATCCCATTTTGGCGACCCTGCGGTGTATTCAGCAAGCACCACAGGGCCGTCGTAGTGCAGGGAAAAGCCGCCGCAAACCCGACGAGCACTCACCGCAAAACCCGGCGAACGCACACCGAAAGCCACAAAAACATCTGGATTAACCCCGCAGAACACGCCGGAGAAACCCAAGCAGGAGCCAATCAGAGCACAGAGCAGCTGCCGGAAAAACCCGACACGCAGGCGAATGGAGTGAAAAAAAAACAGATGTTTGAAAAGTGAAACGTTGTTTGCAAAGAAACTACAGAACGAAAATGTCTGGAATTTACATATAAGATCCAATGAATGATAATAAAAAGGGCTGCTACAGAAAAAAGAAAAAACGATTTAAAAAACAAATGGAAAAAATCCCGAAAAATGCTTAAAAGATCCTACAAAATCTATAAATAAAGAGACTTTTTACTGCAGAGTAAAATAATAAACGGTTTATTAGATATTGGATTAAAACGGGAATATTTTTATCATTGAAGCCTATGGGATTCGCCTGAATAAACCTGTCGAATTAAACCACCGAGCAGCAGGGCAGTTCGGCAACTTTTCACTGCTGGTTTTTGTTCTCTGAATAGATGAAGCATTGCTTCTCTATGGGGATTTGAAAGCCCTCGAACAGGCACCGAACAGGTACCGTATGTGCAGGCAATTCGCCAGTCGCCACCATTTGGCGAACTGCCTGCTCTCTGAATAGCCGAATGGCTCCAAAATGTCATTGTACGCTGAATTTCAGTGTCCGGCTACATTTCAGGGACAGATCGGCTCTCTCTGAATAACCCTGTATGCTACATGTTTACAGGTGCATTCTGTATATAGTCATTGTGTTACATGTTTACAGGTGCATTCTGCATATAGTCACTATGTTACATGTTTACAGGTGCATTCTGTATATAGTCATTGTGTTACATGTTTACAGGTGCATTCTGTATATAGTCACTGTGTTACATGTTTACAGGTGCATTCTGTATATAGTCACTGTGTTACATGTTTACAGGTGCATTCTGTATGTAGTCACTATGTTACATGTTTACAGGTGCATTCTGTATATAGTCACTGTGTTACATGTTTACAGGTGCATTCTGTATATAGTCACTGTGTTACATGTTTACAGGTGCATTCTGTATGTAGTCACTATGTTACATGTTTACAGGTGCATTCTGTATATAGTCACTGTGTTACATGTTTACAGGTGCATTCTGTATATAGTCACTGTGTTACATGTTTACAGGTGCATTCTGTATGTAGTCACTATGTTACATGTTTACAGGTGCATTCTGTATATAGTCACTATGTTACATGTTTACAGGTGCATTCTGTATATAGTCACTGTGTTACATGTTTACAGGTGCATTCTGTATATAGTCACTGTGTTACATGTTTACAGGTGCATTCTGTATATAGTCACTGTGTTATATGTTTACAGGTGCATTCTGTATATAGTCACTGTGTTATATGTTTACAGGTGCATTCTGTATATAGTCACTGTGTTACATGTTTACAGGCGCATTCTGTATATAGTCACTATCAGGGTAATTCAAAGAGATTTGAAAAGTCACCTCACGTTCGGTGACTTTTCGTTTTCTTCAATTCGGTTCCTTTTGCCAATCCCATTTCGGTGACCCTGCTGTGTATTCATCAAGCACCACAGGGTCCCCGAATTGCAGGGAAAAGCTACCGCACACCCGACGAAAACTAACCGCAAAACCTGGCGAATGCACGCCGAAAACCCGCAAAAACATCTGGATTAACCCGTCGAAGACGCCGGAAAAACCCGAGCAGGAGCCAATCACACACAGCGAAGCCGCCGGAAAAGCCGACACCGCAGGCGAAGGCAGTGAATAGATTAGGAAAACAGTTTGCATGAATGATTGAAAAGTGAAACGCTGTTTGCAACAAAACTACTGAGCCAAAATGTCTGAAATTTGCATATGATCCAATGAATGATAATAAAAAGGGCTGTTACAGAAAAAATAAGTAAACTTAAAAAAAAAAACTGTATATAGTCACTATGTTACATGTTTACCGGTGCATTCTGTATGTAGTCACTGTGTTACATGTTTACAGGTGAATTCTGTATATAGTCACTATGTTACATGTTTACAGGCGCATTCTGTATGTAGTCACTATGTTACATGTTTACAGGTGCATTCTGTATATAGTCACTGTGTTACATGTTTACAGGTGCATTCTGTATATAGTCACTATGTTACATGTTTACAGGTGCATTCTGTATATAGTCACTATGTTACATGTATACAGGTGCATTCTGTATATAGTCACTGTGTTACAAGTTTACAGGTGCATTCTGTATTGAGGTATGTTAATAGGGAGCTCTTAAGTTACTTTAGACTGGGGGAAGATTTGATGGCGTCTGGGAGGTTATTCCATAATTGTGGTGCTCTGTAGGAAAATGAGGATTGAGACGCTTTCTTTTTGTATTGTGGTAATGTAAGTAAGGTCAGTGGCGGAAGAACCAGGGTCGCAGCGGTCGCAGTTGCGACCGGGCCCTGGCATTCCGCCACTGGAGGGGGGCCCAGCGCCGCCGCCAGATTCCGGCAAAAAGTACCGGAATCTGGGAGCAGCGTCGCCGGCTGTTCCCCTCCCTGCGAGCGGCCTGCTGGCTTGCAGCTTGGCCGCTCGCGTGGGATGGGAACTAGCTGACCAGCGCACGAGATCTCGCGAGAACTCGGCTGCGCTGGTCAGGTGGTTTCCGGTGAGCGGCCAGGCTGCATGCTTTCAGCGGCCGCTCACCTCGGAGAGGAACGGCGGCAGCAGAGGAGCCTGAGGTGAGCTGGGGGGCCCTATATACCCATAAGAGCTGGGGGCAAATCTATCCATAAGCTGGGGCAATATATCCATGAGCTGGGGAAGTATATCCATGTGCTGGGGCAGTATATCCATGAGCTGGGGCAGTATCCATGTGCTGGGGCAGTATATCCATGTGCTGGGGCAGTATATTCATGTGCTGGGGCAGTATCCATGAGCTGGGGCAGAATATCCATGTGCTGGGGCAGTATCCATGTGCTGGGGCAGTATATTTATGTGCTGGGGCAGTATCCATGTGCTGGGGCAGTATATCCATGAGCTGGGGGCAAATATATCCATGAGCTGGGGCAATATATCCATGAGAATATATACATGAGCTGGGTCAATATATCCATGAGCTGGGGGCAAATATATCTATGAGCTGGGGGCAAATATATCCATGAGCTGGGGGCAAATATATCCATGAGCTGGGGCAATATATCCATGAGCTGGGGGCAAATATATCCATGAGCTGGGGCAATATATCCATGAGCTGGGGGCAAATATATCCATGAGCTGGGGGCAAATATATCCAGGAGCTGGGGGCAAATATATCCAGGAGCTGGGGGCAAATATATCCATGAGCTGGGTGCAAAAATATCCATGTGTGAGCTGGGGCAATATATCCATGTGTGGCCTGGGGGCAATATATGTCCATGTGAGCTGGGGGCAATATATATATCCATGTGAGCTGGGGGCAATATACAGTATATATCCGTGTCAGCTGGGGGCAATACTATCTTTTTTATATTGCAGGAAAAAAAAAGTAAAAATATAGATCTTTTTTGGGGGGGGGCCCTTCATGGATTCTTGCACCGGGGCCCTCAGGTTTCTAGTTACGCCACTGAGTAAGGTGCAGGCCCTGGATTGGAGGTTATAGGATATATATATACATAGGATATGGATGTGTATGCAACCTACTGAAAGGCGGTGTGAAAATAAAGATGGGAAATGATTATAGCCATAAGAGAACATTTCACAAGAGGTATAAAAAGCAACAAAAAGGAAGGATTTGGGCTTTTTTATGGCAAGAAGCTAAATACACCACTATACAAATAACAAATAAAATCTCCAGTAATTGTACTCGGGAAGGGTACAAATAATAAGCGTACAGCACACTGGTACAAAGCGTTAGGTTAAATATACAACACAAACCTAAAGGCCTTTATTAGCGTGCGCTTACTGGCGAGCTAAACACCTCTTTGAAATATTAATCATTGTGAGGTTAATATTCTTCCGCAGGAAAAGCAAAATAAACCTTCATAAACCAAAAAAAATGCATACCTTCAAAAGGGAAAATGAGTCCTTTATTATGATGTGTTTTTTGCAATTCTAAATAGCAGGATTTAGCCGTATTGTAAGGTTTAAAGCGAGAAAATAAACAATATAAAAGAAAAACTTAAAGGAAGAAAGAGAGTGTATTCTCGTCTATAGCTTCGATTCAGTTTAAATCACAATCCGTCATCTGTAGAGTTTAGCCCCGACCAACAATAAATCACCATTAGAACGATGATAATCCATCATAATGATACACCGCATCCAGACAAAGTGTATTAAACTCGGGGAGGGGAAAAAAAATATAAACTTAATTGTGGAGTTTTTGCAATGGTCTGATTTTGAGTCGCTTGTCAGGGATGTGAAGCAAAGCACTAGATGAAGGCAGGGAAGGTAGTTGTGACAGACCACCTGGCACACCGACCGTGTGCCTCTGTCCAAATCCAGCTTTAGCAGCCCCCCAAACCTTCTCTCTACAAAGCACCAGGCAGGACAAGTGTTTATTTGAGACACACAGATAAAACAAAGTTGAGACACAACCCCCTCCCTTCCAGAATACATTACAGATTAGATCAGATAATGTCAGTACAGAACAATGGAATAGACCTAGCAGGAGGGGGGGGGGGTTGAGGGAAGCAGGTAAAACAAAGGAATCTTCTTACAGCAGTTAGCATACAATATACAGAGAGGGGGTAGATACAGAAGAGTACAATATAAAGACAGAGGACAGCTAATACCGAAATGTACAGAAACACAGTCAACATAAATCCTGGTTTCCCTGGGCAATCCAGTTGGCAAACCCCAGGTTGCACCTTGGTCCATAGTCAGTAGGCAGGAGGATACCACCCAGGCTCCTCCAACTGCCCCAGAGACAGCTGAGTCTGTCACAGTAGTCCTGAAAGAAGAGCAGGTCTATGGAAAAGGTATCCAGACTAGGCTGGGAGAGCAACTAGTGGACCATCGTTATCCATTACCAATATCAAACATGCTTGGCTGTAGTGTTAATAATTTTCGCAAAGGCTTAGTTAGCTACACTTTTTCACTCACGAGAACTAGACTATTGCTAAGGGGGTTATTTAGAGAGCACCGAAATGTCGCCGACATTTCGGTGCTCTCTTGTTCCCCGCACTTTGGGGAATCAAAGTTCCCCACCCTGCGGTCAATTCAGCATTCACCGCAGGGTCCCCGTAGTGCAGGAAAAACCCACCACAAACCCACCGGCCACCCACTGAAAACCCGCCGGAAGCAGCGCAAAGAAAGAGCCACCGAGCCGCCTATCGCAGCGCAGACCAGCTGCTGCAAAAAGCCGACAAGCTGACGAACGGGGTGAAAAAAACCAAAAAACAGTAAGCTTGAAAGTTTAGAAATTGAAACGCTGTTTGCCAAAAAACTACTGAACGAAAATGCCTGGAATTTACACATAAGATCCAATGAATGATAATAAAAAGGTCTGTTAGAGAAAAAAGAAAAAAAACGCATATAAAAAAAAACAGAAAAAAAATTGCCGAAAAAAATCCCAATAAATGCCTAAAAGATCCTAAAAAATCTATAAAGAGACTTTTTGCTACAGATTAAAATAATAAACGGTTTATTAGATATTGGATTAAAACAGGAATATTTTTAACATTGAAGCCTATGGGATTCACCTGAATAAACCTGCCGAATGAAAACACTGAACAGCAGGGCATTTCAGCAACTTTTCGCTTCTGTTCGGTATTCTCTGAATAGATTAACCATTGCTTCTCTATGGGGGATTTCACTGCCTTCAAACAGGCACCGTACTTGCTGGTAGTTCGCCAAAATATTGCCTGATAGTAGCCGATATTTTTTTTTTTGGATTTATGGGTTGGTTCAATGAATTGTACAGTAACGGAAATATAATCATGTTTTGATAAAGAGCAGGGTGGGACAAAGCCTGTAAAAGTATATTTGCAGCCGATACCGCGATACGATAACAGAATGTATTTCATAAGAGGCGTATAAGACCAATTGCGATTACAAAACTCCGGCAAGATTAACATCAAGTGCGAGAAGCCTTTCGAATAAGTAGGGTTTTATGGGGCTAAAGGAGAAAAGGGACAGACATGACCGTGTAAGGGATCTTCAATCCAGACCCATATGAAGGTTAAGCATTGAAACAACCTGAAGTAGAGGCGTGGGCAACACCTTTGGCTGTTCTGTATACTTTGGGAGGACCCATGTCTCATTCAAGAAGAACGTAGGCCATTCCAGGCCAGGGTTGATCAGCCGTGGCCCTCAGATGTTGGTATTTGGAAATACATCTCCCATGTTAGGTCAACAGAGCCTTTGTCAGAAATAGTTTCAAAACATCTGGAGGGCCAAGCGGGAGCACCAGTGTTCTAGAATAGTGATGGGCCGAACACCCCCATGTTCGGTTCGCATTCGAACTCGAAAACCCGAAAAGTTTGACCGAAATTCGAACACCATGCAAGTCAAGGGGGCTCGAACGCTTGAAAATTAAGGTCCCATCCAAGAGGGCATATGTGCAAGATATTGGCCATAAAAGGTGTATGGGGGTCCGGGCACTGCCCGGGGGGACAGGAACCAATGAAAAAAAAGTTTAGAAAAACAGTTTTTAACCCTTTCACTGCTGAGTGCTGAGCCATTTCACCGCTGTGCGCTGAGCTAATTTTTACTGCTTTTGCTCATGTTTAAACGCGATTTGAAGCCATGGGAAATGTTTGACCAACAATGAGTGGGAAATGTTTGACCAACAATCAGTGAGAAATGTTTGACCAACAATGAGTGGGAAATGTTTGACCAACAATCAGTAGGAAATGTTTGACCATCAGTGGGAAATGTTTGACCAACAAGGAGTGGGAAATGTTTGACCAACAATCAGTAGGAAATGTTTGACCATCAGTGGGAAATGTTTGACCAACAAGGAGTGGGAAATGTTTATGAATCCCATAGGCTTCAATGTTAAAACTATTCCCGTTTTAATTCAATATCTAATAAACCGTTTATTATTATATTCTGCAGTAAAGAGTCTCTTTATTTATAGATTTTTTAGGATCTTTTAAGCATTTTTTGAAAAAAAATAATTTCTCAAACTTTCCGTAAACGTCCCGAAAAGTTCGTGAATTTTCGAACAGCCGATGTTCGAATCGAACTTTGAACCGATTCGAACAGGCAGCCCATCTCTACTCTAGAACCCTGGTTCTCAGGTGCCCCTAACAGGCCAGGTTTGCAGGATAGCTGAAGCCCAACACAGGTGACTGCAGGATTCAGGCTGCATTTCCCAAAGGGAAGACAGACGGACAGCCGGTACATTTTCAGAAACGCATTTCTCCTGTTTCATACCTTTAATTTGAATTTCAATGTTGTGGTTTATTTAAATAAAGCATAAAATAATACTATATGCTATTAAGAGGCTGAGATCGCTTGTGTGAGCGCACCTCCTCCTATCGACTGTATGGTTAGCAAGATAGCGAATGCTTCGAATGAAAAAGCACTTTGAAATCAGCCAAGTTAATTTGTAACAAATCAGAAAAATCAAACCCCCGCTGCTCTAAATATGATGAAGGACGTGTACGGTCCAGTTCAGCTACTAAAAAAGTGAATGTCATTAGTAGAAAATACAGTCACCTTCAAAAAAAAAATTCTCGCAGCATAAACTACATATTTGAACGCACATGTTTTTTCAAAAACGGTTAAGGTCGCGCATTTAAGCATCTCTTTATTTCTTTGCAGAACGGACTCCCTATGGATATTCAGACAAACAGAAATGATCATGATGACAGACGGACAAGCGGTATCCTACGGAAAGGATGCGTGTTTTTAGAAATGTCAAAAGAAGACACGTTGAAAAAGACACGTCTTTAAAAATGGCGCTCTGGTTCAGACGCGGATGATTTTGAATGCACCCTATGTGGCCGCTCCAGTCCTGTCTAAGCAAAATTCAGTGGTCCAGTCCAACATAGCTTCATTTAATAAGGTTACAAATTAGGGATAGAAATTAAAGTTAGGGTTAGGGCTAGAATTACAAATTAGGCTTAGTTTTATGGTTAGAAACCTGGGTAAGATCTTAAGGTTAGGGTTAGAAGTTAGGGATAGGGCTAGAATTACAAATCAGGCTTAGTCTTAGGGTTTGAAACGAGGGTTAGAACTTAAAGTTAGGGTTAGAACTTAGTGTTATGTTTAGGGTTAGAAATTAGAGTTAGGACTAGAATTACAAATTAGACTTAGTTTTAAAGTTAGAAACCAGGGCTAGAATTTAAGGTTAGGGTTAGAAGTTAGGATTAGAGCTAGAATTACAAATTAGGCTTAGTTTTAGGGTTCCAAATCAGGGTTAGAATTTGAGGTTAGGGTTAGAACTTAGTGTTATGTTTAGGGTTAGAAGTTAGGGTTAGGGCTAGAATTACAAATTAAGATTATTTTTTGGTTAGAAACCAGGGTTAGAATTTAGGGTTAGGGTTACGTTTAGGGTTAGAAATTAGGATTAGGGTCAGAGCTAGAATTACAAATTAGGCTTAGTTTTATGGTTAGAAACCTGGGTAAGATCTTAAGGTTAGGGTTAGAAGTTAGGGATAGGGCTAGAATTACAAATTAGGCTTAGTTTTATTGTTAGAAACCAGGGTAAGATCTTAAGGTTAGGGTTAGAAGAAGGGCTATTTCAAATTATGCCTAGTTTTAGGGTTCCAAATCAGGGTTACAACTTAGTGTTATGTTTAGGGTTAGAAGATGGGGTTAGGACTAGAATTACAAATTAGACTTAGTTTTAAAGTTAGAAACCAGGGCTAGAATTTAAGGTTAGGGTTAGAAGTTAGGATTAGAGCTAGAATTACAAATTAGGCTTAGTTTTAGGGTTCCAAATCAGGGTTAGAATTTGAGGTTAGGGTTAGAACTTAGTGTTATGTTTAGGGTTAGAAGTTAGGGTTAGGGCTAGAATTACAAATTAAGATTATTTTTTGGTTAGAAACCAGGGTTAGAATTTAGGGTTAGGGTTACGTTTAGGGTTAGAAATTAGGATTAGGGTCAGAGCTAGAATTACAAATTAGGCTTAGTTTTATGGTTAGAAACCTGGGTAAGATCTTAAGGTTAGGGTTAGAAGTTAGGGATAGGGCTAGAATTACAAATTAGGCTTAGTTTTATTGTTAGAAACCAGGGTAAGATCTTAAGGTTAGGGTTAGAAGAAGGGCTATTTCAAATTATGCCTAGTTTTAGGGTTCCAAATCAGGGTTACAACTTAGTGTTATGTTTAGGGTTAGAAGATGGGGTTAGGACTAGAATTACAAATTAGACTTAGTTTTAAAGTTAGAAACCAGGGCTAGAATTTAAGGTTAGGGTTAGAAGTTAGGATTAGAGCTAGAATTACAAATTAGGCTTAGTTTTAGGGTTCCAAATCAGGGTTAGAATTTGAGGTTAGGGTTAGAACTTAGTGTTATGTTTAGGGTTAGAAGTTAGGGTTAGGGCTAGAATTACAAATTAAGATTATTTTTTGGGTTAGAAACCAGGGTTAGAATTTAGGGTTAGGGTTACGTTTAGGGTTAGAAATTAGGATTAGGGTCAGAGCTAGAATTACAAATTAGGCTTAGTTTTATGGTTAGAAACCTGGGTAAGATCTTAAGGTTAGGGTTAGAAGTTAGGGATAGGGCTAGAATTACAAATTAGGCTTAGTTTTATTGTTAGAAACCAGGGTAAGATCTTAAGGTTAGGGTTAGAAGAAGGGCTATTTCAAATTATGCCTAGTTTTAGGGTTCCAAATCAGGGTTACAACTTAGTGTTATGTTTAGGGTTAGAAGATGGGGTTAGGACTAGAATTACAAATTAGACTTAGTTTTAAAGTTAGAATCCAGGGTTAGAATTTAAGGTTAGGGTTAGAAGTTAGGGTTAGAGCTAGAATTACAAATCAGGCTTAGTCTTAGGGTTTGAAACCAGGGTTAGAATTTAAAGTTAGGGTTAGAATTTAGTGTTATGTTTAGGGTGGTTAGAAGTTAGAGTTAGGACTAGAATTACAAATTAGACTTAGTTTTAAAGTTAGAAACCAGGGTTAGAATTTAAGGTTAGGGCTAGAAGTTAGGGTTAGAGCTAGAATTACAAATTAGACTTAGTTTTAGGGTTAGAAACCAGGTTTAGAACTTAGTGTTATGTTTAGGGTTAGAAATTAGGTTTAAGGCTAGAAATTAAAGTTAGAATTAGGGCTATAATTTCAAATTATGCCTAGTTATAGGGTTTCAAATCAAAGTTACAATTTAGTGTTATGTTTAGGGTTAGAGGTTAGGGTTAGGGCCATAATTACAAATTAGACTTAGTTTTAAAGTTAGAAACCAGAGTTAGAATTTAAGGTTAGGGTTAGAAGTCAGGGTTAGAGCTAGAATTACAAATAAGGCTCAGTTTTAGGGTTCCAAATCAGGGTTAGAATTTAAGGTTAGGGTTAGAACTTAGTGTTATGTTTAGGGTTAGAAGTTAGGGTTAGGGCTAGAATTACAAATTAAGATTATTTTTTGGGTTAGAAACCAGGGTTAGAATTTAGGGTTAGGGTTACGTTTAGGGTTAGAAATTAGGATTAGGGTCAGAGCTAGAATTACAAATTAGGCTTAGTTTTAAATTTAGAAACCAGGGTTATAATTTAAGGTTAAGGTTTAGGGTTAGACGTAAGGGTTAGAAACTAAGATTAGAGTTAGGAATTAAGGTTAGGGTTAGAAAACACGTTTGTATCCATAGTCAACCCACACAAACAGAGTTTAAGGAAAAGACAGAAAAAAATTAATTAAAAATGTCAAATTTCAACAGATTTTGCAGAATTTTTTAATTGTCCTTTTTAAGTTTTAGTAGAGCAGAAATGTTACAAATGTTATGTTAAAACCTCGGGATGACGAAAAGCACAAAACATTGTCTCCTATGAGGTGCCCGCTGATTTATTAATATCACTTGCCGTCTGTAGGAAGATAAATGCTTTCCTTCTTCTGCTAAATGTATTTTCTCCATTTTTTTATGTTTCGTCCTGTGGTTTCTGGAAAACTGATTTTTTTTCTTTACGACTCGAGTGTTTAACCGCCCCCCCCCACATAGAACAACAAACTAGCTAATGAACCATACTAGAAAATTAAATATATCCCACACAAAATTATTTATATATATTTTTCTATTATCTATCACAAATGAAATTCATTCAGAAATTAATTGTGGTCTCGCTGGAAATATATTTTAAGGACAGCCTTAATAAACGCAACCTGGTCAAATAAAGGGGTTATTCAGAGAGAGCCGATCTGGCACCAAAATGTCACCGAACAGGGAATTTCCCCGTACGGTGACATTTCTGGGCCATTCGGCTATTCAGAGAGCAGGCAGTTCGCCAAATTTTGGCGAACTGCCAGCAAGTACGGTGCCGGTTCGACGGCAGTGAAATCCCCCATAGAGAAGCAATGGTTAATCTATTCAGAGACACCGAACAGCAGAGAAAAGTTTCTGAAGTGCCCTGTTGTTCGGTGGTTCCATTCGGCAGGTTTACAATGACTATATACAGAATGCACCTGTAAACATGTAGCATACAGGGTTATTCAGAGAGAGCCGATCTGTCCCCGAAATGTAACCGGACACTGAAATTCAGCGTACGATGACATTTCGGAGCCATTCGGCTATTCAGAGAGCAGGCAGTTCGCCAAATGGTGGCGACTGGCGAATTGCCTGCACATACGGTGCCTGTTCGGTGCCTGTTCGAGGGCTTTCAAATCCCCATAGAGAAGCAATGCTTCGTCTATTCAGAGAACAAAAACCAGCAGTGAAAAGTTGCCGAGCTGCCCTGCTGCTCGGTGGTTTAATTCGACAGGTTTATTCAGGCAAATCCCATAGGCTTCAATGTTAAAAATATTCCCGTTTTAATTCAATATCTAATAAACCGTTTATTATTTTATTCTGCAGTAAAAAGTCTCTTTATTTATAGATTTTTTTAGAATCTTTTAGGCATTTTTTGGGATTTTTTCCTCAAATGTTGTTTCCGGTTTTTTTTAAAGCATTTTTTCTTTTTTCTGTAACAGACCTTTTTATTATCATTCATAGGATCTTATGTGTAAATTCCAGGCATTTTCGTTCAGTAGTTTTTTTGCAAACAGCGTTTTAATTTTGACACTTTCAAAGATATTGCTTTTGGTCTTTATTACTCCATTCGTTCTCTTTTTCAGACAGCTGGTCTGCGCAGTGATCGGCGGCTCGGCGACTTTTTCCAACGTGTTCGGTGTGTTTTTTGTGGCGGTTCCGGCGGGTTTTCAGTGGGATTTTGGCAAGGTATGCGGCGAGTTTGTGGTAAGTTTTCATTGGGATTTCAGCGGGTGTTCATCGGGTTTGCGGCGGGTTTCACGAAGTGCAGGGAAGTGCGAGGAATGAGACAGCTCTCTGAACAACCCCCACAACCCCCATACAGGGTTATTCAAAGAGAATCGAAAAGTCACCGCACATTCGGTGACTTTTCGTTCTCTACAATTCGGCTTGATTCGGCGATCCCATTTCGGCGACCCTGCGGTGTATTCAGCAAGCACCACAGGGCCGTCGTAGTGCAGGGAAAAGCCGCCGAACACTCACCGCGAAACCCAGGCGAATGCACACCGAAACCCACAAAAACATCTGGATTAACCCCGCCGAAGATGCCGGAGAAAGCCGAGCAGGAGCCGATCACAGCGCAGAGCAGCCGCCGGAAAAACCCGACACCGCAGACGAATGGAATGAAAAAAAACAAACAGTGCGCTTGAATGTTTGAAAAGTGAAACGCTGTTTGCAAAAAACTACTGAGTGAAAATGTCTGAAATTTATATATAAGATTCAATGAATGATAATAAAAAGGGCTGTTACAGAAAAAATAAAAAACTTTTAATTTTTTTTTAAAAAAATCCCGAGAAATGCTTAAAAGATCCTAAAAAAATCGATAAATAAAGGGACTCTTTACTGCAGATTTTTATAATGAACAGTTTATTAGATATTGAATTAAAACGGGAATATTTTTAACATTGAAGCCTATGGGATTCGCCTGAATAAACCTGTCGAATGAAACCACTGAATGGCAGGGCATTTCGGAAACTTTTCACTGCTGGTTTGTGTTCTCTGAATAGACGAAGCATTGCTTCTCTATGGGGATTCACTGCCCTCGAACAGGCACCGTATGTGCTGGCAGTTCGCCAACATTTGGCGTATTGCCTGCTCTCTGGATAGCCGAATGGCCAGGAAAGTTAACCGTACGCTGAATTTCAGCATTCGGTTACCTTTCGCCAGCAATTCGGATCTCTTTGAATAACTCTGTAAGTGTTTCAGCAACTAAAACTATTTACATCCTATTTGCTCTTAATCCTATCTCAAGTTCCAGGAGGTCTCAGGTCTGTGCTTCATGTCTTCCTGGATCACAGCAGGGGGAGGGAGTTTGTGTTGCACCCATAAAGGGCGAGGTTGAGGGGGATTGAGATAAGCAAATGGTTTCGGGCCCAGGGATCAAGTCCTAAAAAAAGAAGTGAGGGAACTCGCCAGGATTTCTGTCTCCCAATAAGCAATTATCACCTCGCACGTAACACAAAAACACTCAGATCTGCTATATTTATGTATATATGTCAATAAGAAAGCAGACTGTACAACAAATGCTTATGCTGGCTATTGATTACGGAGATGTAGTGTATGCAGCCGCCCTGCAAACACACCTCCAGAAACTTACTACATTGTATAACTCATTCTGTCGCTTTGCATTACAATGTAACTACATGACACACCATTGTGACATGTTAAAAGAGCTAAACTGGCCATCCCTGGAATCTAGACGCACCCTTCACCTTCCCAGCCTGGTGTTTAAGAGCTTTTCTGGGAAGCTGCCACCCTACCTGAATAGGCTGCTTCCCCCAGCAGTTCCCTCATCCTATAACCTCCGATCCAGGACCAGCACCTTACCTACAATACCACAATACAAAAAGACAGTGGCTCGGTCCTCATTTTCCTACAGAGCACCACAAATATGGAATAACCTCCCAGACGCCATCAAATCTTCCCCCAGTCTAAAGTCACTCGAGATCTCTATTAACATACCTCAATACAGAATGCACCTGTAAACATGTAACACAGTGACTATATACAGAATGCACCTGTAAGCATGTAGCATAGTGACTATATACAGAATGCACCTGTAAACATGTAACATAGTGACTATATACAGAATGCACCTGTAAACATGTAACATAGTGACTATATACAGAATGCACCTGTAAACATGTAACATAGTGACTATATACAGAATGCACCTGTAAACATGTAACATAGTGACTATATACAGAATGCACTTGTAAACATGTAACATAGTGACTATATGCAGAATGCACCTGTAAACATGTAACACAGTGATTATATACAGAATGCACCTGTAAGCATGTAGCATAGTGACTATATACAGAATGCACCTGTAAACATGTAACATAGTGACTATATACAGAATGCACCTGTAAACATGTAACATAGTGACTATATACAGAATACACCTGTAAACATGTAACACAGTGACTATATACAGAATGCACCTGTAAACATGTAACATAGTGACTATATACAGAATGCACCTGTAAACATGTAACATAATGACTATTTCCTACATATTTATTTTCTGTCTTAATCATTATATTTGTGTTGTTTTTTTAATATCGTGCATTCTATTACTTTGTATTCCTGTACCTATTGTACCTGCCTGTGTGTGTATATATCCATAATATGCCTGCCTAACCGTTTGTTACTTGTATTTCTGTACCTACTGTAACAATTCAATATCTTAAACCCAGGACATACTTGAAAACTAGAGAAATCTCAATGTCTCCTTCCTGGTAAAATACTTTATAAATAAATAAATATGTGGAATATAGCAAAAATATATGATAAATCCTATATTTCTTGTGACTTAATAGAGAAATATATGATTGAACACCTGAGTGACTACAAGCTTTATAGTGTATGGGACCAAAGGGAACTCCGTTCTCTCTGCAAAATTAGTGCAGGAACTCCGTTCCCACGCGTTCCCCCTCGACTTGACCCCTGTTCGGGCCGTATCAGGTAAGTCTTTTTGTCCTGTTTTTCCTATGCTGCGCTGAAGCTGCAGGACACATCCGATGACATCTGTGCTGCTCTGAGCTCTGGAAAATGTCTATACTAATTTGATATTGACTCGTAAGAAGTCATGTGCAGTCGCAGTTCCACTCATTTATAGATGGACTACAGTAATTCAGTAGAAGTAATCCAAGAAGACGGATTATAGGACAAAATTACTGTCGGTACATTGATTTTCCCAAACTATTCTGGAATATCTGGTCGATGGTTCTGATGTAACATTAATTCGCTCGCATACTGCAGCCGAATAAGCACGAGTCGCCGAGATAAGGAGATAGAAAAGCAGCAAAGGGAGGGGGGTATGAAATCAACCCATTCACTGTCAAAAACATGATTTTGATTTGTAATACAACAAAAAAGTTAAATTAGCATATAAACCGCATTTGCATACCGATTAGTGTGCCCCCTGGGGAGAAACGAAATCCTCAGTAAAATCTAACGACTGGCACTCTATTTTGCTTTGTAATTCAATTAAATATAAAAGTTTGCCATAAAACCCCATTTCCACACATTTTTCATGCAAGATTTGTGTGCCACCATGGGAAGAAACACGGTTCTCCGAGATCTGACCCTGTATTACTATAACAAAGCTACAAGGAGCAACACCAAACCTCACTGTAACAAAAAAACTAAACTTTACTGCTGCATTCCAGCAGCAGGGATTGGTCAGAATACAGGAGGAGCTGTGGGATCACTCACTGCTTTAAAGGGATAAGATTCAGGGGGTTATAATGAATGTAAATCCATGTACAGTACAGATTAAAGGTGTTGCTGTAATTGCCATACACAGGCATTATGCAGCACATACAGATACAAGGTGTTCCTGTAATTGCCACACACAGGCATTATGCAGCACATACAGATACAAGGTGTTGCTGTAATTGCCACACACAGGCATTATGCAGCACATACAGATACAAGGTGTTGCTGTAATTGCCATACACAGGCATTATGCAGCACATACAGATACAAGGTGTTACTGTAGTTGCCATACACAGGCATTATGCAGCACATTCAGATACAAGGTGTTGCTGTAATTGCCACACACAGGCATTATGCAGCACATACAGATACAAGGTGTTGCTGTAATTGCCACACACAGGCATTATGCAGCACATACAGATACAAGGTGTTGCTGTAATTGCCATACACAGGCATTATGCAGCACATACAGATACAAGGTGTTACTGTAGTTGCCATACACAGGCATTAGGCAGCACATTCAGATACAAGGTGTTGCTGTAATTGCCACACACAGGCATTATGCAGCACATACAGATACAAGGTGTTGCTGTAATTGCCACACACAGGCATTATGCAGCACATACAGATACAAGATGTTGCTGTAATTGGCATACTAAGGCATTATGCAGCACATACAGATACAAGGTGTTACTGTAGTTGCCATACACAGGCATTATGCAGCACATACAGATACAAGGTGTTGCTGTAATTGCCATACACAGGCATTATGCAACACATACAGATACAAGGTGTTGCTGTAATTGCCACACACAGGCATTATGCAGCACATACAGATACAAGGTGTTGCTGTAATTGCCACACACAGGCATTATGCAGCACATACAGATACAAGGTGTTGCTGTAATTGCCATACACAGGCATTATGCAGCACATACAGATACAAGGTGTTGCTGTAATTGGCATACTAAGGCATTATGCAGCACATACAGATACAAGGTGTTACTGTAGTTGCCATACACAGGCATTATGCAGCACATACAGATACAAGGTGTTGCTGTAATTGCCATACACAGGCATTATGCAGCACATACAGATATTGCATTGCTAATAATCTCATTCTGATCACTACAAATCCCCATAAGCAGGAGAGCTCACCATTTTATTATCTGTCTGCAGCACATTTACAGTGGCAAGAAAAAGTATGTGAACCCAATGTGGATTACATGGAGTTTTGCATGAATTGGTCATAAAATGTGCTCTGATCTTCATCTAAGTCACAACAATTTGAAAAACACAGTCTGCTTAAAATAATACAACAAAAACATTATATGTTTTCATGTGTTTATTGAACATAACATGTAAACATTCACAGTGCAGTGTGGAAAAAGTATATGAACCCCTAGCCTTAATGACTTCTCCAAGAGCTAATTGGAGCCAGGAGTGAGCCAAACTTGAGTCCAATCAGTGTGATATTATTAGATGTGTTGCTGAAAGCTATCCTGCCCTTTAAAAACACACACCAGTTTTGGGTTTACTTGTTTCAAGAAGCACTGCCTGATGTGAACCATGCATCGCAGAAAAGAGCTCTCAGAAGACCTACGATCGAGAATTGTTGACTTGCATGAAGCTGGAAAGGGTTACAAAAGTATCTCCAAAAGCCTTGATGTTCATGTGTCCACGGTAAGACAGACTGTCTACAAATGGAGAAAGTTCAGCACTGTTGCTACTCTCCCTAGGCGTGGTCGTCCTGTAAAGATGACTGCAAGAGCACAGCGCAGAATGCTTAATGAGGTAAAGAAGAATCCTAGAGTGTCAGCTAAAGACTTACAGAAATCTCTGGCACATGCTAACATTTTTGTTGACACATCTACAATAAGGAAAACATTAAACAAGAATGGAGTACATGGGAGGACACCACGGAGGAAGCCATTGCTGTCCCAAAAGAATATTGCAGCACGTTTGAAGTTTGCAAAAGAGCACCTGGATGTTCCACAGCACTACTGGAAAAATATTCTGTGGACAGATGAAACCAAAATTGAGTTGTTTGGAAAAAAAACACAAAACTATGTGTGGAGAAAAAAAGGCACAGCACACCAACATCAAAACCTCATCCCCACTGTAAAACATGGCGGAGGGAGCATCATGGTTTGGGGCTGCTTTGCTGCCTCAGGGCCTGGACGGACTGTTGTCATTGATGGAAAACTGAATTCCAGAGTTTATCAAGACATTTTTCAGGAAAACGTAAGACCATCTGTCTGCCAACTGAAGCTCCGCAGAGGATGGGTGATGCAACAGGACAATGACCCAAAGCATACAAGTAATTCAACAAAAGAATGGCTTCAACAAAACAAAATACACCTTCTGGAGTGGCCCAGTCCGAGTCCTGACCTCAACCCGATTGAAATGCTGTGGCATGACCTTAAGAGAGCGATTCACATCAGACATCCCAAGAATATTGCTACACTGAAACAGTTTTGTGAAGAGGAGTGGTCCAAAATTACTCCAGATCGTTGTGCAGGTCTGATCTGCAACTACAGGAAACGTTTGATTGAGGTTATTGCTGCCAAAGTCTAAAGGTTCACATATTTTTCCACCCTGCACTGTGAATGTTTACATGTTCTGTTCAATAAACACATGAAAACATATAATGTTTGTGTTGTATTATTTTAAGCAGACTGTGCTTTTCAAATTGTTGTGACTTAGATGAAGATCAGAGCACATTTTATGACCAATTCATGCAAAACTCCACGTAATCCCAAAGGGTTCACATACTTTTTCTTGCCACTGTACTGCATCTGTCTGTATGCTGATAATGCAGACCTCGTGTGACATTGCATGGGATAAGGGACACCATCTAGCGTATAGAACCTTTTATCCCAGTGATATTCCGTAAAGGATAAATAAATAGATGAAAAATTTAAAATGAGCAAATTTACATTATTTTCATATTTCTTCTATCCCAGAATTAGAAACTTCACGAAAAATATCTATTTTATAATATATTTACCTATCTTTCCCATGTTTCAATCAAAGGATAAGATTGTTTTTAACAAAGCAGATATAAAAACACAAAACCCCCTTCGGTGTAAAAATAATAATAAAATGACTTTTCCGTGAGTTGGGTTAGTCCGGTGTAAAACGAGAGCTCCGCACGGATTGCAAAACTACAAATATGGATTCCTCTCTCTCTCTGTGTCGCTGGGAGGCTTGGCAAGCTTTTACGAGTCGATTTTATTTATCTCTGACACCTAAAAACATCATGTTTTGTACAGTCTGCTCAGTATTATCTCATAACTACCCGCTGAAACAATGTTATTATTACTATAGATAATGGCAGGAGCTATTATGACACTCAGGACCCTCTTCGGATGCGTAAAAAATAAAAAGCGTTGACCTTCAGCATTTCATTCCTCGATAAAAGTGGAAACGAATAAAACGACAGTTTCCTGTTGCCGTTGAGGAATTTTACAAGTGTCGTATTTATAGAAGAAAAATGTACTAGGAGATAATAATAGAAGCGGGCGATTGTTCTGATGGGTCGGCTTCCCGGGGTGTTAGGTGGCAGACGTCTAATGGAAAGATTTGGGAGGTGGTATGTACTAAAAGCAAAGAGGCCAGAGGGGTTGTGGGTTTACATGTGCATTTGTTTGATAAACTGCTTAAATTACTAAGGTTTGGGTTGTTTCACCCAGAATATTCATTAAGGACTCCAGCAATAAGAAGAACCATATAACAGGGACAGATCTACAGCGTGATACGGTGAGCCGGTGCCGTAAAGTCAACTTACGTGTAGGTGTGTCAGGGAGGGCAGGTTTTCCATAGAGAGGAGTGAAGTGTTCAGACCCAGGGCCCTTTGTCCATGGGTTCCCATGTCATGGCTTTGGACTGATTGATGGATCTGATGGCACCATGCACTGCACATATCCGTTACAGGAGCTAAGCACACTGGGGATTTTATTATTCTCATCTAACAGTTGCCGACCAGCGGGACCCTAATGGGAAAAAAGGTTGGACTACGTAACTAACCACAATCACTTTTTGCTCATGACTTCAAAGGCTTAGAGTAGGGGGTCAGCAAAACTGGCCCTCCAGATGTTTCTGAACTACATTTCTCATGAGTCTTCACCACTTGAGTCAGTAGCTGTACATCATGGGAGGTGTAGTTCCAAAACATCTAAGAGACCAAGGTTCCTGTCCTTCCATGGATCAGGATCCTTGTCCTGACAGATGTTTTGAAATTAAATTCCCATGAAGCTCAGCCAGTCTTCAGGTTTCCAGAAATGTTGCTCCGAAACATCTGAAGGGCAAAGTTTGCCAACCCCACGCTTAGTCAAAGTAACACTGATGGGCATGAAGTTTTTCTTTAGAAAAGAGGGTGCTCTTGGAGCCCGAGTGGACTGGTCAGCAGCCCAGTGTTGTATTGTCACGGGGCACCTGGCGGGAGCCAAGGTGGGCCCTTTTTGGGAGAGGTTAAGCCCTTGATGCAGGTTTGTTGCTGGCTGCAGTGATGCAGAACACAGCATATAGATAAAACACAGAACCTGGACAAGAATGACAGAACTAGAATACCACACAGACACAGACAAGGAAACCCTGATGTGGGGCAAGGTCTTTATACTGTCCTTCTAATGCTATGTAGGATACAGGGCAAGGAATAAATAACACAATAACAACAAGGGTTAACAAGAGACAAGACGACAATATGCCCAGCAGCAACAGGGAATCCTGAACTTGAATGAGGTCCTTGCAGTGGCCTCTAACACTGACTGATAATATAATGCTGCTGATTAAATACAGAGCGACATGACAACAGGACACAAGGAACATATAACAGAATAGTCAGGGAATGCAAGAAGGTCTAAACACCAGAGCAGAGTGTCAGCCGTATGCCAGGGATCAAGAGCCAGGAGAGCAGGTCAGAACAAGCAGAGGTCGGTACAGAGGAAATCAAATAATACAGAGTGCAGGGAGCAGACAAAAGAATAGTCAAAACGAAGCCAATATCATACACAGAGTAACACAGAACCTAACCAGAATCAGCAGAATCACAGGAAACAACGACCCATGCAGGAGCCAGTAGCTATGGCACTGCTAGCAGTATTTACGGAAACAGGGCAGGCCATGTGGAAGTCCAGGGGCGAAGAGCCTGCACTGGCTAGCCCAGAACACCACAAGAGCTGGCCCGGATCACTCTCACCACCCGGGGGCCTGGCTTATATGTGGAAACGTGACAAGTATATCAAGAGAAATACAGGTTTCGAGGCACTCCAGTCAATAGAAAGTGGTTTTAACGAAGCAAAAACACGATTCGTCCCTTTACGAAAGATCAAAACTTGTGAAAAGTCACTGTGCCAACCAAAATGTTGCTTCTCCTCCCACTTTCTAATGACTGGAGTGCCTAGAACCCTTTTAATTTTTTGATATACCATTGGCTTTGAGCATCCTGTAGGGTTCTGCACAGTTTGTCCGTCACTGGTGTTGCCGCACCGTGTGCCACACATCTAACTGCACGCATCCCCCTTCCCTCCATTTGTGGAATCATGGCGGATTATGAAAAATGGAACACTCCGAAAAGTCCGGAATGCTCAGCGTCCCCAACATTGCTGGTAAGTGTACCTCAACCTGTAAATACATGCGTATAAGTATAAAATGTTTATGTGTACACACACAAGGATATATATATATATATATGCATTTTTTTCCTATATTTGAAAAATGAAAGCTGTCAAATTAAGGAACGTGAAGCATGCTGTTTCGAACTCCTGCGCGGTGAACAGATTTTATGGCTTTACATAGAACTCGCAGATGATCAAAATGGCAACGTTCAAACTTCAGCCGTCAAACTTTAAATGTCTGTAAAGCCGAGTGTTCCAAAAATAACAAGTGATTCAGTGTACGGAGATGTGAACAAAAATAATAAAATGCAAAGGAAGGAAGACTATGAAGAAAAAAGGACAAGGTTAATTTTCTCATCCCGTGACCTTCTCCGAAGACGAGCCCCGGGAACGTAGCACGGATCAAAACGTACTCCTTTTCCCTCCAGTATAACTGCAGACAATTAACGTCTATTTGCATAATGCTAAGAAAATGTAAATTTAACGTATTGATTGCTATAGAGAGGTGACGAAGCAGTGAGTTTACTTTCCAAGTCCCACATGTAGCATTGTGTACCGAGCAGAAGAATCGTTCCCGAGGAAATCATGGAAAAAATGTCCTACTGGACACACAGTGCTATGTTTCAATAGCGGAGGTGAATGAGTTAATGCTTCATATCTGTTTGACCAATAGACATGTGCATGGATAAAATGTTTGTTTTGTTTCGGATTTTTTCAGAACGTAAATTTTTCGGATAGTCTCGGATCGATTCGTTAACGACATTAGGTCGGCGTAGTGATCCACAGAGGGAGACTGGAGGACTTTTTCCCCAGTCTCTCCCTGAGATGCCCAATGCTCATTACCCCATTGCTGGGACATACGCTGTGCCCTGTGAGATGCCCAATGCCCATTAACCCTTTCCTTTTTCTTGAATTGCATTGATTTATTTTTTTTTGTTTGTTTGTTTCTGATCAATTTTCTTTTTTTGTTGTTACCGCGATTCGCACGCTGGTACGCAGATGGTATTACAATCGATGCGCAAATTTTTACGAATGACGCTTGCGCGCATAATTTTAACGTCTTTTAAAAGCTGGTGGTAACGGCAAATCTGAACGTCCTGGCAGAAACCAAATACACCAGCCCGAAAAAAAAATACAGCAAAGTCTAGTTACGCATTCTACACATACCCAAACAATAAAATTTAGAGGTTGTGCGTGTTTTTATTATTGCTGCAGCATATATACTCAGATTGATTTTGACAGGTGCAAAAACTGAACGGGAGACAATTGTGGTTCTTAATGCTGAATGGCTGAATCGCGTGAAAAAAACAGTCCGCCCACCGATTTCTGCGCGTAGCGTTAATTTGCGTGCGTTTTCTCGGGTATTTTTTACGTGCAATATTTTCAGACGGATGAAAAGATGCGCTCGTATCGTAATACCAGCGTTAATTTACGCGCGTTAACGTTTAATGCTGCGTGCAAAACAAATTGCGCTGCGCGTACGACTTTACGCGAAGAATGTAATAGAGCCCTAACATTTTCTGTATCATTCTGTCCTTTCCATTCGCTCTCTTCCTTATTTTGCATCATATCACTTTTTGTTCTCATTTTTTTCTTCTCCCTTCCCTTTCCTTTAATTATTTTTCCTTGTCTATTAAATGCTTCATTTTGATCCTGACACACACTAGGCGCCATTTATTTTCCTTACATTTTCCTTTTTTCCCTCCTTTTTCTATTCTCTTCAATTACCTGTGGGTTTCTAACCGTTTCCATTTCTTTCTCCCCTTTTCCCTTCAACATTTGTGGTTCCTTTCCCTCACCCTGCCTGCCTCTCTCGCTCTTTAAGAAGCAAGGAAATAATTAATATATCATCTTATTGACCCCTGGACAAAAAGGGCATCTTTGCGTCCTCCCTTTTCCAGTCTCCTCCTTGACTTTGAGATTCCAAACTCTATTTCCTTTTCTCTTCCTTTCAACATTCATTTTTGTTTCTTTCGTTTAGTTTCTCTCACCCTGCCTGCCTCTCTCGCTCCTTTAGAAGCAAGGAAATAATTAATATATCATCATATCGACCCCTGGACAAATGGGCATCTTTGCGTCCTCCCTTTTCCAGTCTCCTCCTTGCCTGTGAGTTTCTAAACTCTATTTCCTTTTCTCTTCCTTTCAACATTCATTTTTGTTTCTTTCGTTTAGTTTTTCTCACCCTGCCTGCCTCTCTCGCTCTTTTAGAAGCAAGGAAATAATTTAAGTATCATCATATTGACCCCTGGACAAATGGTCGTCTTTGCGTCCTCCCTTTTCTAGTCTCCTCGTTGCCTGTGAGTTTCTAACCACTATTTTGTTTTCTCTTCCTTTCAACATTCATTTTTGTTTCTTTTGTTTAGTTTTTCTCACCCTGCCTGCCTCTCTCGCTCTTTTAGAAGCAAGGAAATAATTTAAGTATCATCATATTGACCCCTGGACAAATGGTCGTCTTTGCGTCCTCCCTTTTCTAGTCTCCTCGTTGCCTCTGAGTTTCTAACCACTATTTTGTTTTCTCTTCCTTTCAACATTCATTTTTGTTTCTTTCGTTTAGTTTTTCTCACCCTGCCTGCCTCTCTCGCTCTTTTAGAAGCAAGGAAATAATTTAAGTATCATCATATTGACCCCTGGACAAATGGTCGTCTTTGCGTCCTCCCTTTTCCAGTCTCCTCTTTGCCTGTGAGTTTCTAACCACTATTTTGTTTTCTCTTCCTTTCAACATTCATTTTTGTTTCATTCGTTTAATTTTTCTCACCCTGCCTGCCTCTCTCGCACTTCTAGAACCAAGGTAGTAATTCATATTTCATTATATCGGCTCTGGGAATAATGGGTGTCTTCACTATTATATTCCATATATTTCCTTTTTTCTCTGGTTTCTATATTTTCTTCCTTGCCTTTGAGTTTCTAATCCTTTCCGTTTCCTTCCCTTCTCCCCCTTTTCCTTCCTTTTGCCTTTTGTGTTTCCTTCGTACACTTTTCCTCGCCCTGTCTTCCCCTCTCGCTCTTATAAAATGAGGTAGTAATTCATATTTCATTATATCGGCTCCTGGAATAATGGGTGTCGTCAAGTCAGCAAGTTCATAATTGAGAACAGCGCTCGTACAAAACCTGAATGCACATAAAGCTCGCCTGACGCATTTAGCGGACTTGTATTACTGTAGCACACTTTGCTTAATTATCACTTCTTTGTGATATAATTGAAACAAACACATCCATTTGCTGCCTTTGTAACGTACATCTCTGAAACCCTCGCCCATAAATCTCTTTGGCGTCTCACCTCACCTTCTGCCATGCTAACAATCGCAGGTGGGCGACAAGGTCTAATTATTTTCGAAACGCGTTTGAAATTATACATGTTGTAGGCCACTTCCCGCTTCCGACTTCATTCTTTAATTAATTTGTCCTAATCTTACTTGACACCGGCGGCTTGACGCAGCGATACCCGATTGGAGGCTTATCTTCAAGAACGATACTAATGTCTGGTAAATCCCGAGCTTCCAACGCGTTTTACAAACTCCGCAGAATTGTAAGAAATGCAAAGATAAAGTGGCTTTTTCTCCCGCACGGCTGTTTGAATAAATTCTCCCATTTATCGTTCCCGGGTAGTTTATCTGAGGATAGCATTTGCATAGAGCAAACTTTTTACTTTCATCCTTTCAGCATGACAATAACCATGCAATTATGTGTCTAATGTGTACCTGTGCTGCAAATACCACGTGGGATTTGGTGATTTAACCCTGTTGATATTTTCAGTATGAGGATTATCTCTTTTTTATTTTATTTTTTTGATAGTTTGCTTGAGTTTTAAGACTCTCACGACCATTTGATGTATTTCTCCTTTCAGGTCTTCACATGGAAGCGATTCGTTTACCCAGCGCTATCATTTGGAGACACAGGTCTACTAGGAATAAAGAGGGGCCGGCGCAATCAAAGGCATAAGCTACATGTATTAAAAAACAATATTTACTCAAAAAACAATAAAATATGACAATCATCGGGGATGCAGAATCTGGGCAACATAACCGAAGTTCTGACAAATCAGCTCTCCTACGCGGTTTGCAAGGAACAACCTAATATACTACATATATTTTTATTATGTTCTTCTCGTTGTGATTGAACAACAGATGAGCGACTACCAGGGTCTCACCAGGAGAGAAATAGATTGCTGATTGTGAAACAGAATTATTGAGTAAAGTCAGAGCCTTTTTTCAGGGGGTACTCAGGGGTACTCAGTACCAGCACCTCACCACTCAGTACCAGCACCTCACCACCAGCCAGAACTAACAGGACAGAGCATGATGCTCCTCCCTCCTCCTGCAGTGGCAGGAAGAGTATCGGAAGCGCTCGGCAGCTCATGTTGCTCCTGAACGTTTCCGATTGTCAGGAGTGTATGTAGGGACTGATAACCCCCCTCCCCCAGTAAGTGACAAGGGAGGGCTGCACCCCCTCTCTCTCTCTCTCTGCAGCCGCTGAAACTTTGAACACCATAGGGAGGGGGGTGCAGCATGTTTACACACATCTGCCAGAGCTGCGTATTGTCAGGCAAGTGGTGTGATCAGAGGAGCTGGCACTGTAAGGCGGTAGTGAGTTTTATTGCTGTGGAGCTCATACACACTGTGCATTACTGTGATTTTCATTGCTGGGGAGCTTATACACACTGCACATTACTGTAAGTTTCATTGCTGTGGAGCACATACACACTGTGCATTACTGGGAGTTTCATTGCTGTAGAGCTCATACACACTGCGCATTACTGTGAGTGTAATTGCTGTGGAGCTCATACACACTGCACATTACTGTGAGTTTTATTGCTGTGGAGTTCATACATACTCAGCAAAACTGTGAGTTTCATTGCTGTGGTGCTCACAAATGCTAGGGGATTATCCACTCAGTGCCATCATTGCCAAAAAAAAAAACAGCTAACAGCCCTGCAATACAGATTTTTCTTGCAACAGAGGCACTTAGTGGATAACCCCCATAGGGTTACAACAATAGTTGTAGTTTAAAGGAAGACAGTATTAAAAAATATGGTTCCCTTTTACAGTGTCTTCCTTTAAGTGAACTACAACTATTGTTTATGAGGACATGAAAATAGTCATAATAATCAGTTTTTCCCCGGGCGTGAGAGTACCCCCACCTATTTTTCCAGAAAAAAAGCACTGAGTAAAGTAAAGTGTTAACATATAGGTTGATTGTAAAAGGTTACCTGACTGGCAGCCAAAAGTCACAAGAGATACTCCTCCGGTGATGGTGAAACTATCAGGGTTATTCAGAGAGAGGTGAAAACCAGGAGAATGACTGGAGAAGCGAAAATTCTAGGTCGAAATAGCCAAACCAGAAAAATTCTCCCATTTATCTCACTTCCCAAATTGGCTATTTTGACCTAGAATTTTCACTTCTCCAGTCATTCTCCTGTTTTTCACCTCTCTCTGAATAACTCTGTACGTCTTGTGATGCTCTGTCAGGCTTAAAGAAACAGTATTAAAAAACTAGAGTTCATTTTTTTTGCCATTAAATAATTGGGCCGATCCTGCTGACAGCCTCGACCAAATTATTTATTCTTTTTTTTCCCTTTTTTCAGTTATTTTTACTCACTGTTTGTCTCTCGCCAGTCGCCAACCTCTTTGGCTCGCCGCTCTAGGTCTCCCGAACCTGGAAGTCCTTGAATCTTTCTAACGCAATTTGTACTTCTATGTGACTTGTGTAGTGTAGGAGCTGCAAATTGCACACTGCAACAAGACTTGCACACTTCACACACGCAAGTCCTGTAGTGCATGCGCAAAATAATGGATTGGAGTTGTCCGCGCATGCACAGATCTGATCCGCCCACTACTTCTCTGAGAACGTACACACACACGGTGCTGGGGCAGCAAGGAAAGATGGTCGGGCCCCTGACCGACCAGTCCGTCCCTGGCTGGCGTGCTGTGTCATGGAAGAGTCAGGACCAGAACTCATCATTGTCCTGCTCCTCCTTTCCAGACCAACTCGCCACGGCCTACGTACCAACTCACCTCGCCGACTCACCGTGCAAGGGCCACTCACGGACACCTTGCCAATCTCTAGGGCTGAAAAACTGACTGTTCAGTTTCTCCTAATATATCCCACCCTGTGACAGGCGCCATTGCAACTATATAACCAATGTTAATCGCTCCACCTGTCAGTGGGTTAATGCTGTGGAAGATCAGTGTGTATAGATATTTACATATATATACACATTTAACCCCTTCCCGACCGCGGACCTACCATGTACGTCACGGCTATGGGTCTCCCTTAGACCTGCGGACGTACATGGTATGTCCTGGTCTCCTAACCTCCCTCCTGATACTCACCTCCCTCGCTGGGCTTCTTCGGCGTTCTGGCAGGGCTGGAGTCTGCCCCGCCTTTTGAGGGGGCCCAGCAGTCGTGGTAACATCATCATGTTGCGAGATGACTTCATCGCCAAGCGCCCCGGTTCCAGCACTAAAAAAGGTGGAAGGTCCTTTGGAGCCCTCTATCTAACCAATCGTTCCACCTAGAAACTCACAAATTGTGCCACTGGAAAGGGTAGATGCCAGATCACATTTCAAACCTGGAGGTGGCTGACATCTTGGATGTCAGCCAAGCCTCCGGGTCACCCCCCGCCCACTGACATCCTCACCGTATGTGTGAGGATGTCAGTGGGCCAGTTAACCCCCTAGCTGCCAAGTGAAGATAGGGGGATCCTTTGGATCCGTGGCAGCTAGAGGCTCATGTATTATATCATTGGAGAGGCCTGATTATGGCCTTTCCAATGATTCCAAACATGACAAGGTTTGTTATAAAAATAATTTTTTTAAAAATAAAATATTAAAATAAAATAATTTTTAAAAAACATTGGGGTTTTTAGAAAAAAAAATTGTCTGGGGGGGTTACTAAAATAGGACCTAGGCTGGCATTTAAAAATGATGAGCATAAAACAGTCAAAATTAGCTCAGCGTACAGAGGTGAACTGGCTCAGCAGTGAAGGGGTTAAAAAGCAATAATCATGTATTTATTGGGTATTTCTAGTCCCAGCACAAAATTTTGAAACTATTCAGCAAGGTTTTTTTTTTTTTGGAGGTTGTAGATTTTGGGGATTAAATTTCAAAAAAGTGTGTTTTTTCCATTTTGTCATCATATTTCATATTTTTTTATAGTAAATTATACGATATGATGGAAATAATGACATTTTTGGAAAGTCCATTTAATGGCGGGAACAACGGTGTATAAAATGTGTGGGTTGCATAAGCGAGTAAGAGGAAAATTTGACCTAAACACAAACAGCGCAGAAACGTAAAAACAGCAGCGGTCACTAGAGGACGGATTTTCGTAAAACCGCCTGGTCACTATGGGGTTAATGTTCTCTCTCTATATAAATCCATAAATGTTGGCAAAAGTGTCTCTGATCCCCTTTAATCTTCATAATTTGCTCATACCGGTGGTGTACGTAGCTGCGGTCACAGTTTTCTGCAGACTGCTTTGCTGAATCCTCTTCATGGACAGAAGACTTATTGTTTGTCACATAAAGACATAACATATACGTTTATTCCATCACAGATCCCGTAAAAGTCCTTGAAAAAAGGCTACATTTTCCGTACCATTTGTTCCATCCAATGAGAGTCATTCTCTTTATTATTTTGAATTCATCAGAGTCTGATGCGATTGTTTTCTACCGTCACTTCTCTCCTTTATTGCCGCGTGGAAGCGCTTCTCACAATACTAATTTATTCCCGCATCTAATAATGACTAGCTGACAAGATAATTCTCATGGCAAAATAAAATAAAACAAAACTATAATAAACAATTAAGACATCAATGTGAAATTAAAGTGACGATCCCGGGTAGAAGGATCCTGCGTGCGCTGTCGCATTTCATTACGTCCCATTTATTGGGAAATTATTAATACCGATTAAATTACATCATAATTGCCAACGGATAAGAAATAGACGCAATCTCCTAAAAACAATTAACCGAAACGCACATTGATGTGATAAATAAGCATTCACTAGTAGTCACGGCCTTTCAATTAACTCCTCACACGCTAGGAAGGCGGGAAGGGTATATGGGCATCCCCAGAGTATTTAGCTATATCGATCCAATCTGTTGTGTGATGGGGGGCAGGATGCACCGGGGTCGAACCCAGCCGTGGCCCTCCATAGGATTCAGAACTACATTTCCCATGATACTACTCCATAGATCAACGGTGTCTTGTGGGAAGGTAGCTCCAAAACATCTGGAGTGTCAAGGTTGAGAACCATGGTCTACCCCATCTCTGTGATAGCCCTTCACAACCCATAAGTGGGATGTTAACCTCCATAGGTTATGGGATGGAGGGTAACATCCCACCTATCCCTGGTGAAAGAAAGGAATAATACCTAAAGCAAGTCATCTATTGTCACTACTGCCCACCTCAGGCATGCGACACATGGTTGACTAGGACAGTGGTTGGTGTAAAAACCCACCCTTATTATTATACTTCTTTGATATAGCGCCACAGATATGCATTCTATGGAGTAATGGGCTCAGTATCAGTGCTCTTAGAAATTTCCTTTATTCACTTTCAGGCTACAGGGCAAATAGATGGATTTGTTGTTCAGGGAACCAAGAGAGGTATCATCTGGACCAGTGCTTCTAAACCCTCGTCCTCAGGGCCCCTAACAGGCCAGATTTTAAGGATTCTCTTGGGCCTGTTGGGGGACCTGAAGACCCGAGTTGAGAAATGCTAAGCTAGAATCTCATGATGAGACAAAACGATTGTCGAGGGGTGCGTTGTCTCTCCTGCAGAGGAGACTTCCTTGGCATTTCCATCTCAGCCTCCCATTATAGGAGGACGCAATCTTCTATGTAATGGCTCCATTGAGCTAAAAACTTATGAGATTTGAGTGGGGACTCACCCTACGGCAGGCCACTTATGCCACTGCTTCTGTTGTCAGTGCCAAGGCTGCCACCAGAAATCATGGGGCCCCTTACTGGACCACTGGTTGGGCCTCCATTTCCTCAACTGGCTATTTCCATAAACATTACCTTATTTTACAGAAAGTGGGCCAAATCCCTGGTGGATAAAATGTTTTTCATGGGGGATAGTGTTCCCTCTGCAACTCTACCTGGTGCAGTCCACTCTAATCGCTCCCTCAGTGATTAGCCAGAGTGCTTTCGCTGGCCCCAGATTCTGCGAAGCACCAGGAAATTTCTTGGTTTCCTTGGTATGGAGTGGCTCTTACATCTGAGCCACTTCGAAAGGTTACACAGAGTTTGGTAGAGCCCAGGGTCCCCTTGAGCCACTGGGCCCCTGAACATATCATGGGCCGTCACCCCCGGATGGCTGCCCTGCTCAATCCTCCCATATTTTGTGTTTGTTCACTCTGGTGATCGGTAAATCCCACCAGTAACTGGTGTTTACACTTATGGATTCCCAGCTCATGAAATTCTATTCTCTGCCTTTTATTACAGACCTTTTAACAGTCAGTGATTTTATATCTTAACAATAATGAGATTAAACTTTTGTAATGACAAATTACTCCTTAGAAATTCCGTCAAGGTCTCCCGTACCTGTACGTCCCTGTCTCCTCTCCGTGCCCTGTAGTCTGCCGTTAAACATTTGCTTGTTCAGCACTTCGCTGGCCATAACAATGAACCTTATGGTTATTACGACTATAGACTTTTTATGTGTCTTATATTTTTCTGTACATTATTATAATGAATTCAAAAGATTTTTCACAAGCCGGAAATTTTTTCGAGGGCTAGGAAGGACTAGAGCAATTATTGTCCATAAACTGTCCCCCCCACCCCATAATCATGTGTTTTTATCTTGCCGGGTAATAATTGCAAGGTGCGGGAATGGATGTCATGTTGGAAAACAGGCTATAAAAGATTGCGTTATCAGCAAATGCCACCAAGGTGTGAAATAGCCTGAGCTCATTTATACGTTCAATTATTTGGCCTTTGGGATTTAGAAAACAATGGAAGGCAACAGGTCAGAGGCATCGTGTCTCCTGGGCATGGAGCCGGGATGCTAGATTAGTTTTCTTGTTGAGAGAGCACAGCAACGTCGGAAATTACCGCGCATGGTAATGTCTGATATTTGCATAACATCCGGACTAATAAACCACCATGTGTGCACAGCTAATCCAGAAAGTTGACATCTGAAGTTTGCATCTGATTTCTCTGGCTCATCCTTGAGATGTCTCTACACTTTGATTGAAGTCTTTGTTGGGCAAATTAAGATGTTTGGATGGGATTTGACACCTGACATAACATCTCAAAGCTGTAAATGCAAGCTCAGTGGAGAGGCCTGTAGAGCTCAGAGATGGGATTGTGTTCAATCAGGAACAGACTTGGGGAAGGACACAGAAGAAAAAAAAAATCAGCTACACTCAAGGTTATCAGGAGTGCAGTGGCCTCCATAATTCTTCAACGGAAGACGTTTGGAGCAACCAAGACTCTTGGTAAAACTGGCCAACCGGACAAACCTAGCAATCAGTGGAGAAGGGCTTTGCTTCTCAGATGACCATGAACCGATGGTCCCTCTGAGTGAGCTCAAATGATCTTGTATGGAAATGGAAGAAACGCCCATCATATATATGTCTTCAAAAGTAAAGTTGCTCCCCATAACTTGGTTTCTGAACCTTGTATTTGAGAAGTCAATGAGTCAGAGAAGACGTTGATTTCTCCCTTTCCATGACAGCTATGACCATTTGAGCCAGTTTTCTCAATGACTAACAGGACTCTTCTCTTTATGAAAATATAGCCAGCGTTCATTACCAGGGGTGACGTCTACTACACCAGATCACCCATCTAGTGACCATCATCTTTGACCAGAGAGAGGCCCAAACAACAGAAAACTAGACCAGGTTACAATAAAGTGAGTAGCTTGGCAACATTGATGAAGGATATCCCTCGGGTTGTCTTTGCCTCATTACATACCCTGTCAACAGTCAAGACCCACAGTCCAAATGGCTGGAAGGACACATCACGTTACAAGCACCCCATGTTCACTAGACTACAACAAACCCACCAGCTTTAGACATGAGCATAATTCGATTCCGTGGAGTTGATTTTAATAACTTTTTTTAACGAACTCAAGACACCTTTTACTAATCATAATTAACCAGAATCTGATACAGTCCTCCTAGACTAAAGGGGTTATTCAAAGAGAGCCAAATTGTCCACCGAATTGCACCGAACGGTGAATTTCCCCGTAGATTGCAATTTCGTGGCCATTCGGCTACTCTTTGTAAAAATAAAAAATGTAAAAATAATTCCCCGTTTCTCTTAAATATTTATTCAACCATTTATTCTTTTCATTTGCAACAAAAAGTCTCTTTATTTATTTATTTTCTAGAATTTTTTTTGGCATTTTTCGGGACTCTTTCAGCAAAATTTTTTATTCCAATTTTTTTTTACACGGCTTTATTTTAGCAATTTTTTTAAAAATGTGTTTTAAATTTTTTTTTTTTTTTTTTTTACCCTTGTTCGGCAGCTGTTTGGCTTTTTTCGGCGGCTGGTTGGCGGTCTGTTTGGCGGGTCGTCAGCAGTTTGAGGATCGATTCGATAGTCTGTTCGGCGGGTTTGCGGCTGCGTTCGCCATTTTTTTAATCGATTCAGCAGTATTTCGAATCGATACGGCAGCATTTTGATTCGATTCGGCAGTTTTAGGATGCGTTCGATGGGTTGATTCATCACACTGTGGGGACCCTGCGGTGAATGCTGAATTCACCACAGGGTCAGTGAATTTAACTAGTCGTAGTGCAGCGAAGGTGAGGGCACTGAAATATCAGTAACATTTCGGTGCTCTCTGAATAACCCCCTATGAGTGAGCTTAAACCTGAGTGGAGACCCACTGTAGAGCATGTCACTTACGCTGATGCCCGGTCTCACTACCCTCACAAACTAGGATTTTGCTCATTATTTTATCACATAACCTTTTTTAAAAATAATAAATTATTTGTTACATTGTGTCTGTGGGCAGTTGTTTTTATGATTATTTTAAATCCATGGACAGAAGAAAAGAAGAACATCAATGTTTTCAAAGAACATATACACTGAGTGGCCAGATTATTATGACCACCTGACTTTTTTAGGCAATTTAGCTATAATTTGGCGCTAAAGTTGCTAGAGGGCCAGACCATTATAAATAGGGAAGCAGGTTGTTTACCGTGACAGTAGAAGTGATTTTTTTCTGAAGATATGGGTAAACAACGCAATTTAACAGCTTTTGAACGTGGGATGATTGTTGGCGCTCGGAGCCATGGAGCGAGTATCAGCAAAACAGCAGAATTCGTTAAATGTTCAAGAGCAGCTGTTGTTAAAGTGTTTAAAGACTGGACTGTCAGCCGAAAATCTTGGCCTGAACGTGCGAATTGTGGCCGTCAGTGACTAGTCAATGTTAGGGCAGAACGGAGAGTGGCAAGACTGGTACAATACAACAGAAGGGCAACAGGGCATCAAATTACTGCAGATCTTAATCAGGGATCCTCTCAAATGATCTTTGAATGCACTGTTCGACGTACATTGCATCAAATGGGATATGGAAGTCGAAGGCCTGTTCCAACACCTTTGCTGTCGGCAGTTAACAAGATAAACCGTCTCCAATTCGCACAGGAACACAAGGATTGGACAGTCGAGCATTGGAAAAAAGTAATGTGGTCCAGTGAATCATGTTTCCAGTTGCATCATGCAGCTGGCAGAGTGAGAATATGGCAGAAACAGCATGAAAGCAGCACCCCACATGCATGAGTACAACCCTTCAAGCTGGGGGGGGCAGTGTTATGGTTTGGGGCCCTTTAATTCGTGTGGAACAACGTCTTCACTAACACAACATACCAAAGCATCGTTGCTGATCAAGTTCATCCTATCATGTTGATGGCGTATCCCAATGGAGATGGCTTCTTCCAACAAGACAATGCGCCCTCATGCCACGGTGCTCGTATTGTGCAGGAGTGGTTTCAAGAACATGAGGGAGAATTTACCTTGCTTAGGTGGCCCCCACAATCACCAGATCTCAATCCAATTGAGCATTTGTGGGATGAAGTTGAAAGAGCCATCAGACAGCTGGTTCCACAATGTCATATCTCACAGAACTGGACAGTGCTATTCATCAGGCATGGTGTCAGATTCCTCGCATCACCTTTCAACATCTCGTGGAGTCAATGCCAAGAAGAATCGCCGCAGTGTTGAAAGCAAAAGGTGGCCCAATGGAGTACTGATGGAGTGGTCATAATAATCTGGCCACTCAGTCATTTTTTATGTTTTTGTTAATAACCCACCCACCCGTCTTATAATGAGGAATGAGGATTTGTCCTTGGTGTTAAAGACTAGGGATGAGCTGTTCGGTTTCGGACGGTTCGGAGTTCGACCCGAACTTTGGCAGTTCGAAAGTTCGTGAATTTCGAACTTTTTGGGCGTGTTCGGTTCGGGTTCGAAAAAAAAAAGAAATTTTGAAAAAAGTATAGAAAATGCTTAAAAAAATACTAAAAAATCTAGAAATAAAGAGACTCTTTACTGCAGAATATTATAAGCAACGGTTTATTAGATAGTGAATTAAAAACTAATGTGTACGTGGAAAGATTATCATCTCTAAATGACCTCTGTTCACAAACGGGCATAACACCAGGTGTTTTTAGTCTGGTAATCAATTTGATACATTGTACAATATACTGAGGGTGGGGTGGTGTCTGGTGTCTGCTTCTGATTGAGATTTGAGAATTAATTTCCCTAAAACATCCTAATATGCTGCATTTAACTGGTGTTTGAAAAAAATCTAAAGCAATGTTATTTTTCACCTCGGGATTAAACATTCACAGGGTTATTCAGAGAGCGGTGAAAAGCAGGAGAATAACTGGAGAAGTGAAAATTCTAGGTCAAAATAGCCAAACCAGAAAAATTCTCCCATTTATCTCACTTTCCAAATCGGCTATTTGGTCTAGATTGTTCTCTTCTCTTGCCAGTTCTCCTGGCTTTCACCTCTCTCTCAGGGTTGTTCAGAGAAAGGTGAAAACCAGGAGAATGGCAGGAAAAGAGAACAATCTGGACCAAATAGCCGATTTGGAAAGAGAGATAAGGCTAGGGTCAGACTAACGCATTTTTCGCAGCGACCGTCAAAAAGTGCGTCCGAACGCATTGCCGTATTTTTCCACGGATTGCGCGAAAACGGTCATACGATGCGCATTTTTGTGCGTGATTTTTTACGGATCCAAACCAGGAAACTTTGGGTGTCTGGACGTTATGTTGGCCGGACATGAGCAGGGTCTGACGTCTCCAAATCACGCACACACGCCGCTAGTGGACGCAGCGCACTCTGTACGTTCGTACTAGCGGTTCCGCGTTCTCGAAAAAATGCGTTCATTTTCCACTTGCGTTGCGCAGCCGGACTTTCGTGCGACCTTACTTCGTAAATTGGCCGTCATTGCCCGTCATTTTCTGCTAGTGTGGCCGTGATTAAGTGCGCCTAAACGCACGTTAAAAATTCGCTAGTCTGACCCTAGCCTAAATGGGAGAATTTTTCTGGTTTGGCTATTTTGACCTAGAATTTTCCATTCTCCAGTCATTCTCCTGCTCTTCACCGCTTTCTGAATAACCCTGACAGGGTTATTCAGAGAAAGGTGAAACTCAGGAGAATGCCTGGAGAATGGAAAATTCTAGGTCAAAATAGCCGAACCAGAAAAATTCTCCCATTTATCTCACTTTCCAAATCGGCTTTTTGGTCTAGAAGTTTCCATTCTCCTGCTTTTCACCGCCAAAAAATCAGTAAACTTTTTCTGCGTGTCCGAAAATGTCTCCTCTTTTCATACAGACTGCCACCCCAAGCAGTTGTTTATGGATAGATTAAAGGGAAAGCATTTACCGTCATTTGAAATGTCATTTTTTGGTTTTTACATATTTCTATACATCCTAGAAATCCGCCACTTCACGGGTAGGTTATGGGGACCTCCTAGGCACGATATTTGAAGGAATTTTTCATTTTTATTTTTAACCCTTATTTCATGGAAAACTCACTGTCCCTTTAAAAATGTTTTTTTTAAAACTTTTTGTCCTTGTTTCCTGTCCCCCAGGGCACTACCCGGACCCCCATACACCTTTTATGGCAAATATCTAGCATATATGCCCTCTTGGAGGGCACTCTAAAAAAACGAATTTTCAGCCCCATTGACTTGCATGGGGGTTCGGGTTTGGACCCGAACAAATGGGAAGTTCGGGTTCGGGCTCGAACCGAACTCGGGTATGTTCGGCTCATCCCTATTAAAGACCCCCAATATGGAGTGAGAAAAAGCGGGTGATACTCAGAGACCTAGGAGGAGGACTCAATATAAACTGGTCCCTGTGATGCTACAGTGAACCCCCACTTGTTCCAGGTCTTTAGATTCATCCTGCGCACCTCTATTTCTACCAACAGGACAGAAAATTTCTCATGGGTGCTCATGGGTTACACGGGCGTCCCAGAGACCCTCAGTGTTTATGTTTATTCTTTTAATGGAAGGAAACGGTGCACGAATCGACATTCGTAACAGTGGTCGTCCTGTAATTACATTTTCCTTTGATGTCGGTTCAGCCGCATGCAGCAAACCCATCAATGGCAAGAAAGAAAAAAAAGGGAAAAAAATAGCGTGTAGCAAGTTTTACACGGCGCGTTATGTGCTCTCGTCGCCCACTAATCCTTTGGGAAGCCGTGGCATTAAATGCCTCATTAAAAAAAAAATAGAATTGACAAATTAACTCCCACATTCTCGGGCGAATCATTACCAGAAGTTCTTATGTCTCTTGAGGGATTCGGTGGAGAGATCCTGCTCTAGTAGGCTGAGCCCTATGAGAGAGACGTCGCTGTCACACACACATAAAAAAAATAATTTAAATAATAATAAGAGCCGATAGAGGTTAACGGCGGACATTCCCCCGCTCGATCTGGATAGGTTTAATTATTCCTAATCTGGGATTAAAGACAATAATCAGAATATGTGACATGGGGTTTCATAAGGGCATAACGTACAGTGTAAAAGTCCTCGAGAGTGTCGCTCGGAAATTCCTGGAAAGTAGCAGACAGAAGAGACGATGGTCTACTCACACAATGTCCCGCTTTGGGTATTTTAGATTTTTTTTAACATATATTGATGTTTCTATTCTTCTGTCGCATTGTTTTTATCATTGCAGGAAGCACGTTACGAGAAGGTTATGGTAGTACATGTCCCAGGAGATGGTGAAGGACCATCCGGGAACTGGATACTGGGTCAAAACGCCAGTGAAAGACTTTACGTAGTGTATACCAACAGCTGGCAAGGAATAGTGTAATACAGTATACAGGGCAAAATGTGGCATCAGTGCTTGAAATAGGTGCTAGTTATTATCTGGGGATGCTAAAGGTGCGGATCATACCAGGAATGAACGACGAGGGGGAATACAGTGCGTAGTCATCCAGCTCTAGAGCGGGGTCTGCTCTAACCATTCTTCTCAGTGTGTTTACCTTCTTTATTTGTTGCATCCTACCCATTGTACAGCTCTACAGAATTTGTTGGTGCTTTATAAATACTTGTAATTGCTCCACATCGTACTGGAAGAAGAGGAGCCGGCGATGGAAATATTTGCACAATATGTCACAGAATGTCACAGACTGAGAGGAACATGAGAGATCCCAGACTTATAAATCCCCAACACGGACTCGCCCCCATCCCCCTTCATATTATCCCTTAGCCCTGATAATGTCCATGGACTTACCCATTCCCCCCATATATGTCCCACTACCCCCCCTCCTCCATAACCTCCCCATATGCTTTGGCATTGCTAAAATGTATTTGGTCCTGCCAATAAAGCTTATTTAAATTGAATTGAATTGACATATAAACAGATACAGAGCCATACAGACAGAAACATACACAGAGATAGACATATAAACAGATACAGAGCCATACAGACAGAAACATACACAGAGAGAGACATATAAACAGACACAGAGCCATACAGACAGAAACATACACAGAGATAGACATATAAACAGACACAGAGCCATACAGACAGAAACATACACAGAGATAGACATATAAACAGACACAGAGCCATACAGACAGAAACATACACAGAGATAGACATATAAACAGATACAGAGCCATACAGACAGAAACATACACAGAGAGAGACATATAAACAGACACAGAGCCATACAGACAGAAACATACACAGAGATAGACATATAAACAGACACAGAGCCATACAGACAGAAACATACACAGAGAGACATATAAACAGACACAGAGCTATACAGACAGAAACATACACAGAGAGAGACATATAAACAGATACAGAGCCATACAGACAGAAACATACACAGAGATAGACATATAAACAGATACAGAGCCATACAGACAGAAACATACACAGAGATAGACATATAAACAGACACAGAGCCATACAGACAGAAACATACACAGAGAGAGACATATAAACAGACACAGAGCTATACAGACAGAAACATACACACAGAGAGACATATAAACAGACACAGAGCCATACAGACAGAAACATACACAGAGAGAGACATATAAACAGACACAAAGCCATACAGACAGAAACATACACAGAGAGAGACATATAAGCAGACACAGAGCTATACAGACAGAAACATACACAGAGAGAGACATATAAACAGATACAGAGGGGTACAGACAGAAACATACACAGAGAGAGACATATAAACAGACACAGAGCCATACAGACAGAAACATACACAGAGAGAGACATATAAACAGACACAGAGCTATACAGACAGAAACATACACACAGAGAGACATATAAACAGACACAGAGCCATACAGACAGAAACATACACAGAGAGAGACATATAAACAGACACAAAGCCATACAGACAGAAACATACACAGAGAGAGACATATAAGCAGACACAGAGCTATACAGACAGAAACATACACACAGAGAGACATGTAAACAGACACAGAGCCATACAGACAGAAACATACACAGAGATAGACATATAAACAGACACAGAGCCATACAGACAGAAACATACACAGAGAGAGACATATAAACAGACACAGAGCCATACAGACAGAAACATACACAGAGATAGACATATAAACAGACACAGAGCCATACAGACAGAAACATACACAGAGAGAGACATATAAACAGACACAGAGCCATACAGACAGAAACATACACAGAGAGAGAGACATATAAACAGACACAGAGCCATACAGACAGAAACATACACAGAGATAGACATATAAACAGACACAGAGCCATACAGACAGAAACATACACAGAGATAGACATATAAACAGACACAGAGCCATACAGACAGAAACATACACAGAGATAGACATATAAACAGACACAGAGCCATACAGACAGAAACATACACAGAGAGAGACATATAAACAGACACAGAGCCATACAGACAGAAACATACACAGAGAGAGACATATAAACAGACACAGAGCCATACAGACAGAAACATACACAGAGATAGACATATAAACAGACACAGAGCCATACAGACAGAAACATACACAGAGAGAGACATATAAACAGACACAGAGCCATACAGACAGAAACATACACAGAGAGAGACATATAAACAGACACAGAGCCATACAGACAGAAACATACACACAGAGAGACATATAAACAGACACAGAGCCATACAGACAGAAACATACACAGAGAGAGACATATAAACAGACACAGAGCCATACAGACAGAAACATACACAGTGAGAGACATATAAACAGACACAGAGCCATACAGACAGAAACATACACAGAGAAGACATATAAAACAGACCACAGAGCCATACAGACAGAAACATACACAGAGAGAGACATATAAACAGACACAGAGCCATACAGACAGAAACATACACAGAGAGAGACATATAAACAGACACAGAGCCATACAGACAGAAACATACACAGAGATAGACATATAAACAGACACAGAGCCATACAGACAGAAACATACACAGAGAGAGACATATAAACAGACACAGAGCCATACAGACAGAACATACACAGAGAGAGACATATAAACAGACACAGAGCCATACAGACAGATAACATACACACAGAGAGACATATAAACAGACAGCAGAGCCATACAGACAGAAACATACACAGAGAGAGACATATAAACAGACACAGAGCCATACAGACAGAAACATACACAGTGAGAGACATATAAACAGACACAGAGCCATACAGACAGAAACATACACAGAGAGAGACATATAAACAGAACACAGAGCCATACAGACAGAAACATACACAGAGAGAGACATATAAGACGACACAGAGCCATACAGACAAAACATACACAGAGATAGACATATAAACAGACACAGAGCCATACAGACAGAAACATACACAGAGAGAGACATAATATACAGACACAGAGCCATACAGACAGAAACATACACAGAGAGAGACATATAAACAGACACAGAGCCATACAGACAGAACATACACAGAGAGAGACATATAAACAGACACAGAGCCATACAGACAGAAACATACACACAAGAGACATATAAACAACACAGAGCCATACAGACAGAAAATACACAGAGAGAGACATATAAACAGACACAGAGGCATACAGACAGAAACATACACAGTGAGAGACATATTAAACAGACACAGAGCCATACAGACAGAAACATACACAGAGAGAGCAATAATAAACAGACACAGAGCCATACAGACAGAGAACATACACAGAGAGGAGACATATAAACAACACAGAGCCATACAGACAGAAAATCACAGAGAGAGACATATAAACAGACACAGAGCATACAGACAGAAACATACACAGAGATAGACTATAAACAGAACACAGAGCCATACAGACAGAAACATACACAGAGAGAGACATATAACAGACACAGAGCATAACAGACAGAAACATACACAGAGAGAGACATATAAACAGACACAGAGCATACAGACAGAACATCACCACAGAGAGACATATAAACAGACACAGAGCCATACAGACAGAAACATACACAGAGAGAGACATATATAACAGACACAGAGCCATACAGACAGAACATACACAGTGAGAGACATATAAACAGACAGAGCCATACAGACAGAAACATACACAGAGAGAGACATATAAACAGACACAGGAAGACAGAAAATACACAGAGAGAGACATATAAACAGACACAAGAGCCATAAGACAGAAACATACACAGAGAGAGACATATAAACAGAAACAGAGCCATACAGACAGAAACATACACAGAGATAGAAATATAACAGACACAGAGCCATACAGCCAGAAAATACACAGAGAGAGACATATAAACAGACACAGAGCCATAAAGACAGACATACACAGAGAGAGACATATAAACAGACACAGAGCCTACAGACAGAAACATACACAGAGAGAGACATATAAACAGACACAGAGCCATACAGACAGAAACATACACAGAGATAGACATAAACAGACACAGAGGGGTACAGACAGAGAGACAGACATACACAGAGATAGACATATAAACAGTCAGTCATATACACAGATATAAAGATGATAGACCAGAAGATACAAAAATAGACAAATGGATAGAAGCCAATGACAGATACATCGATAAACAGAACAACAAACCCTGAAATAAAGCAGACACATTCACAATACAATCTCTGTAAAGGGAAACCTGATGAGTGATTTAACCAATCGAATGATTTTTTATTTTATTAATGACGCAGATTTATACTGAAGGTCGTATAACATGCCTTACACTCAGTAATCAGCAGAGCGCACACGGTCTCTGCGGAGCGAGAAAAGGAAAAACCAGCACGCTTCCTGCTGATCATCTCAAGTGAGATATGGAGCTTACATGTACGTTGGTTTTTATTCCTGGAGCACATTGATCATTTCATACCTTGATTGATCGCGCTGTAACCTGGGGCACAGGCAGCCACCGGCCAGCTCACCAGAAGATGAACTATGTATGCACTGATTGTCTGCCAGACCTCAATAAAATGCGGGTGGTGATTCACAAGACCTGAATTCCACATTGCTTAAAGTTACTCCACCTAGTGACGACCTACACCATCTGTCTTCAAACGTCGTGGCATCTTGCTTGGAAAATACCAGAATTACCAGCAAAAACTCCAACAAAAAGAGACACATATGGATCCTTTCTGGGGTGTACGTACCTGCTCTGTTTCGGTTTACTTTTTGTCCTTTAAGAGATGATAATTGCAACAAGGAGAGCCACACCAACAAACCCAACAGAAGAAGAACAAGTTCAACCACAAAAACATTTTCCCCCAATAAGGCTCGCAGAATAACAACACATGAAGAGCAACACCTTTCAGATAACCCTGACCTACATTAATAGAATCAAAAGCTCCATAAAGTAGACCAGCTTCACGTAACTGGTCCATGTGGCAGGACAACATACTGATATCATGACACCTGTCCTAGTCTGGTTGGCTATGGTTATCTATCGAATGTCATATAAGAAGAAATTATAGAACCACGAAATAAAGAGGAACCAAAGAAACATGCTTGTCCCCTGGTACGACTCAAGACAACATCAACTGGAGAGAAATTCCATACAGATAATCTCCAACCTTTAGGATCTGCTTCTGTACGTGTCTTGGTAAGTTGTAGAGCACAATGGGCCCTTCTTCACTCAGTTGCAAACTGAAGGAAAGGGAGAACAAATAGTCACTGTTGACCTTCTACTGGAATTGTGCAATTCCCACTCGCAAGTCTCCATGGTGTGCCAGTACTCAAGGAGAGCATACCAGTGGTTCCCCAAAATACCAGGAGAGGATACTAGTGGTTCCCCAAATTACCACGAGAGGATACCAGAGGTTCCCCAAATTACCACGAGATAATACGAGTGGGTTCCCCAAATTACCATGAGAGAAGGCCAGGTCCTCACCAAAATACCATGAGAGGATACCAATGGTTTCTCAAAATATCAAGAGAAGATACCAATGGTTTCCCAAAATAACAGGAGAGGATGCCAGCGGTTCCCCAAATTACCAGGAGAGGATACCAGGGCTTCACCAAAATACCAGGAGAGGATACCAGCGGTTCCCAAAATACAAGTCAAGTTGCTAACTTAGTGACTGGCTCGTAAATAAAATAAACTGACCAGACGTAAAACAACTCATGGAATGACAATTTGGTGATCATCTGTACATGACCTGCTGTAATTATCTACATTATGTCTTATGACAGGAGGAATGGTAACAGTAACAAGAAGAAAAGGAACGACAACATGGTCAAGACAAACATGAACAATATTGTTACTCTCCAATGGAGCTGGAGAGATAATATTATGTAGAGCAGGGATCTCACGCTCCAGCTAACCAGATGTTGATAGCCTACAATACACAAAATTCTTTGAATGCAATAGATGGCCAGGGAATCATGGGAGTTGTAGTTCAATAACCCAAAGGGCAACCAGGGTTTGACATCTCTGATCTAAAGTGAGCTGCTTTTTGGCTGATCTTGATTACACTGATGACCTTGGACAGTTGTAGAATATCATTTTAGGATTAGTAGAGAATGTTTCTATAATAAGAAATTTAAGATCAAACCTTGATGAGCATAATCTGGACTGAGATTAAGACATATAGTATGTTTTATTAAATTACAGCAACCACAATAAAGGTTTTAAGAAGAACAAGGACACCAAGGAGAAGAAGACAGAAGCAAACGTTTTCCTTCCAAAATGGATATGAACGTCACAATCGCAGACAATACAATGCACAAACGTCTGCTTTGCCATAGAATGTTAATCCATCATTAATCCAATATCAGGCCCCGGAGGAGGTTAATGATGGTTCTGTGAGAACTGAAACAAAGGCTCCAATCCGTCATTCAGTATATTCATCCAGTCACGCACCTTTGACTTTGATGACATAGACATGACTTGTTCACAGTCATATGTCACTTTGATGGCAGAAAACACGTGTCAGGAAGCCTTAAGTGTCATTTTTATGCACCCAGACTTTCCTGTTCTCTGCGCTCTCATAAATGGTTTTGTTCTCTATGAATCTAGAGGGTAATTCAGACATGGACTTCTGGAACCTAGTGTGGTATCAGTTAGAGCAGGGCCTCCCCCGCCATTCCAGTAAATTAATGTGTTCATTGTGCTGTAATATAAAATGTTATTCATCGATAAACGTTCTCATACTCACCTCTCCGCGCTCCCTCGCTGTGCTTCTCTGTCCTCTGCTTTTTTCCCCGTACTTTCAGTTTGCCAGGTGGTGTGTGTGTGATTCACTACACAGACAGCAGGGGCAGCACTGAGCCAGCAAAGCCTATGCAATTTGCACAGCTGAACACTACGCTAATTGCGTAGCTCAAGCTGACTTCCTGGTTCTACGCTCTTCAGTGCCTCCAGAGAGCAATTGAAAGCTTGAGCCAATGGAAAAGCTCCATTGGTCTCAAGCAATTCTTTTTTTTTTTTTTTTTAAATGCCTCCCATGGGAGGCAGAGCTCCCCATGGATTGATTGACGCAGGACAGTCATGTCCTCATCAGTCATGGGGGGGCAGGCAGGCAGAGCTCAGCAGTCAGCATGTGTGTAATAGCGCCCTCTATTAGTCAGTATTGTAAGTGCATGCTCGTAGGAAAAAAAATGCAAACTTTACTTTATGAATAGTGAAACTCTATTCTCCTATATAACGATAATCAAATGCGTAAATTGCGACTGCGTAACCCTGTGTATCTGGCTCTGATACTAGTCAGTGCCTCACCAGCCACTGACCTCACCGCACGTCACTGAGTTAGACCAGGGGTCAGCGACTTCTGCCTCCAAATATATTGGAACTACATCTCCGGTGATGCTCAGTCGCATATTAGGTAGACCAAAGCTTATGGGATTTTCAAAGTATCGAGAGGGCCAAGGTTGGTGACCCCTGTCCTAACGCGAATGTATGATAGTCGGATGGTTGCATCTCTCACGTGGATAAGACCTCCTTGAAATTCCATTTTGGCCTCCCTTTATAGCAGTCTGATATACATTTGATAACATCCCTGCAACAGCACAATCGATCAAAAACCTTACGAGACCTGACCAGGGACTCATCGTAGGGGAGGTCACGTGTATGCAACTGCCCATTCTCAATGCTCTCACAAATTAGTTTTTGTACAATTACAGCATGGGTAACCATTAACAATCCTGTGTTTTCAGACTACAACTTGACCAGTTCCTTGACCATATCTGGAGTCACAGGCTACCTTCAGTAGAAACCTTACAGAGTAACATGAAGAACCTCAGGGTTCCATCAACAAATCAATCACATTACTGGAAGTTGTGGATGAACTCAGGTGGGAATTGTAAATGTTTGACCGAATCTGCAAACATTGTTTAGAATTCGAATTGTCTTAACAAGTCTCGAGATAAATCCCACCTTCTCTTGGGACACCATATGTTTTGAGGCGCCTTGCATCACCACATCTGTAAGGGATCTGGTTATGTTGAGTCTACGTGAACAAACACAGGTGATGGGGTATTTGTGTTTATATGAAACCGTTACTGAAGGGTCTCCAGAGGAGCAGAGTTTAGGGAAATGTTGCATTACATGCGTTCGTGTTTCTCTCTCGGTGTACACGCTTCTGTGAAATTCATCTCTGGGATGATTTGCCTTCATCCGTGCAAGGCGAGGCAACGGCAGAAGAAGAAAAAGACGGAATCAAGACGGATACCGTAAGGGCGTTCAGAGCGTTCCGATGCAATCAATGTCTGCTCTGCTCATCCTGATATGCAGCAGGAGCGGCCGATGATGTTGTGACGTATGCTTGATTAGCCAATTCGTGGATATCCATTAGCCCGTAAGATATTGCCCATGGCAGGAGAGATATTCGGTGCACAGTCAAATGGCTGATCTCGTCTGCCCAGAACATAAAAAACCCAACAAAACAAACTAAAAATACAGTCCTAGCGAGTTATTACAGCTCAATATGTCTCCATATGAAAACATATTGGGTAGCTTAACACGTTGATCCCCTGAAGAGGTCAGAAAAAGCATTTCATGGCTGGACGACACAGGGAGAAGAAAAAAAACAAGTGACGAAAGAGTAATTACTGCCACTCTAATCCCTGGTGACATTGTTGATCAGGCCCACACGCCTGCTGGTCATAGTGCTTCACTCCGAGCTGTTCCATTAGCCGGTCTATATGGACAATGCCGCATAGTGGGGGGGTAACATGAAAGGAGCCGCAGGAGGTTACAGGATCAAGCACATGGTATTGATCAAACTCTGCCGATACCCATTAGCATGAGGTTCGGTTATGACAAGTTCAGAATAAGTCTGGATCATGTTTTACAGATCGTGAAACAGTGCAAAGACTGTTGTTATCCACACGGCGCAATAAATAAATGTGAAACGCGTCGCGTCCCGTCACTTTTCGTGTTTTAGTGAAAAAGAAAGATGTAAAATATTAGAAATAACATATACGGGATTGTTCAAAGAGAGACGCATTAGCCCTGAAATTGCACTGAACGGTGGATTTCCCCATACGGTGCAATTCCGTGGTCATACGGCTATTCAAAAAGCTGGCAGTTCTCCAAATATTGGCGAATTGCCAGTGAGATACAGTACAGTGAACTCCGCATAGAGAAGCAATGGTTATCTATTCAGAGAACACTGAAATGTCGGTGAAATGCACAGGTTTAATCAGGCGAATCCCATAGGTTTCAATGCAAAAAAAAATCCCTGTTTTTATTAACCCCCTCACTGCTGAGCCATTTCACCTCTGTGTGCTGAGCTCATTTTTACCGTTTTGTGCTCATCATGTTTTAAAGCGATTTGAAGTCATGTTTTATTGTATGACCCAGACATATTATATATTCTTTTTTACGGAAGAATCGGCCGATTCATAATATATCATTATTGTATGTATACGTTATGTCCTGCCAGAATGCTATATCAACAAATGTAAAAAAAGGTGAATTTCCATTAAAACATACGGGGTTATTCAAAGAGAATCGAAAAGTCACCATACGTTCGGTGACTTTTCGTTCCCTGCACTTCAGGGCGATTCGGGGATCCTATTTCGCGGCTTGTCGCCGACCATGCGGTGTATTCACCAAGCAACACAGGGCCCACATAGTGCAGGGAAAACCCACCGAAAACCGCCGAACACTCGTCGCAAACCCGCCGAACACTAACTGAACACTGACCGAAAGCCACAGAAAACAGCTGGATTAACCCCGCCGAACACGCCAGAGAAACCTGAGCAGCCGCCGATCACAGTGCAGAACAGCTGCCGGAAAAAGCCGACACGCAGACGAACGAGGTGAAAAGAAACAAAAAACAATACGCTTGAAAGTTTGAAAATTGAAATACTGTTTGCAAAAAAAATTACTGAATGAAAATGTCTGGAATTTACATATAAAATCCAATGAATGATAATAAAAAGGGCTGTTACAGACAAAAGAAAAAACGATTTAAATAAAAATGGAAGAAACGTTTGCCAAAAAAATCCAGAATACTGCAGAATGTAATAATGAACGGTTTATTAGATATTGAATAAAATGGGAATATTTTTAACATTGAAGCCTATGGGATTCGCCTGAATAAACCTGTCGAATGAAACCACCGAACAGCAGGGCATTTCGGCAACTTTTCACTGCTGTTTGGTGTCTCTGAATAGACGAAGCATTGCTTCTCTATGGGGGATTTCACTGCCCTCGAACAGGCACCGTACGTGCAGGCAATTCGCCAGAATTTGGCGAATTCTCTGCTCTCCCACGAAATGTCACCATACGCTGAATTTCAGTGTCCGGTTACATTTCGGGGCCAGATCGTCTCTCTTTGAATAACCGTGCTAGTCTTTGCGTTTATATATTCTATGAGGTATAGCAGGCGGGGGAACATGCTGGACAACTGCCCGTTGCTGACCGTCTTGACATGCTGTTCAAGATGGTCCCCATTCCTGGCTTCTCCCCACTGGCCAGTTGACTCGAGATGTGACTAACACAGTGGTCATGATACAACCATTCCACCAAGTCATCATACCTTGCTGCAGGGCCGCCATCAGGGCATTACGCCCCATGCTGCCATAAGGGGCCCGGGTTCTCGGGCCCCCGACGGCAGCGGCGTCGCCCTTTAACAGCTCCGGTATCGGACTCGATGAGTCTGAATCCGGAGCTGTGTCCCTGCTGCTGCTGCAGGAGCCGGAGGAGACTGAGACACTGTATCTCCTCCGGCTCCTGGCAGCTTCACTTCCTGGCTGGGCGGGGCCAAGCAGCGTGTGAGGGCCTCCCAAGCACGTTGCTTTGGCTCCGCCCCTCCACTCAGTGAAGCTGCGCGCCGGAGCTGGAGGGGCCGGGAAGAAGAGAAGAAGATTAAAGAAAAGGTGAAGAAAAGAAGAGCTGAAGAGCAGAAGAAAAGAAGATAGAAGAAAAGAAGACAGTGGAGTGGTGAGCCAGGGCCCAGACCCCAAGGCCCAGACCCCAGGGCCCAGACCCTAAGGCCCAGACCCTAAGGCCCAGACCCAGGGCCCAGACTCCTAGGCCCAAACCCAGGGCCCAGACCCCAAGGCCCAGGACCCAGACCCTAAGGCCCAGACCCAAGGCCCAGACCCCAAGGCCCAGACCCAGGGCCCAGACCCCAAGGCCCAGACCCCAAAGCCCAAACCCCAAGGCCCAGACCCTAGGGCCCAGACCCAGGGCCCAGACCCTAAGGCCCAGACCCAGGGCCCAGACCCCTAGGCCCAACTCAGGGACCAGGCCCTAGGGCCCAGACCCAGGGCCCAGACCCTAAGGCCCAGACCCAGGGCCCAGACCCCAGGCCAGACCCAGGGCCCAGACTCCTAGGCCCAAACCCAGGGCCCAGACCCCAAGGCCCAGGACCCAGACCCTAAGGCCCAGACCCAAGGCCCAGACCCCAAGGCCCAGACCCTAAGGCCCAGACCCCAAGGCCCAGACCCCAAAGCCCAAACCCCAAGACCCAGACCCTAGGGCCCAGACCCAGGGCCCAGACCCTAAGGCCCAGACCCAGGGCCCAGACCCCAGGCCAGACCCAGGGACCAGCCCCAGCCTAGACCCAGGGCCCAGACCTCAGGGACCAGACCCCAAGGCCCAGAACAAGACCACAAGGCCCAGGGACCAGACCCAGACCCAAAGGCCATCATACACAGCCTGTTTCTGTGAGATTTATTGCTGTGGATCCTGTGATACGTTCAGACACACCGCTCATTACTGTGAGTTTTATTGCTGTGGATACTGTGATACGCTAATACACACTGCACATTACTGGGAGTTTTATTGCTGTGGTGCTATGTTATGTCCTTTTTTTTTTTGAAGGGGGAGAAAAGCTGTTAGAGGTTGAGGGAGTGCCAGGGGGGGGCCCTGGGGGCCCCATCGTGAGTTTTAGTAAGGGGCCCCATCATTTCTGATGGCTGCCCTGCCTTGCTGTAACAACAGCATATTGAGGAGTGATTGACATGGAAGAAGGTTCTTCTACGTCTCACAAGCCAACTATCCAACTTTGAAGGATCTTCTGTCCTTGTCTACTATTGTGCTTACATTAAAACAAACAATACTAACAGTATGAAAATGTATGAAGAGAAACCTTCGACGACCAACGTATCTGTGTAATACACCACTTAATGTACACTTACCACTTCACAAAACCCACGAGTGCAACACATCAATAAGCTCCCGTTATTGACCGTATTGTATTTCTGCATTACCCCCAGGCTGTCGCCTCGACTGCATATATTTACATCCCACCTTTCACACACTCCGATTCACACGCATCTTAATATAGCCACTACCACGTACACAAGCGTAAGGCATGTAAATAAAAAAGGGAAATGGAAAAAGTAAGAAAATTCCCTCATTAACAGAAATCAGCGGTTATAGTGAAAAAAATAAAAAGGTAATAAAAAGTAAACATTAAATAAACGGATGAAAAAAAATGCCGCAAAATGTGAGACTGAGGTCAAATGTATTTTTGTCTCTCCCGCATAGCAGAACGCCATCTGTTATATGACTATGTACGGGAGATTACAGATGAACGTCCTTGTCGGTTATAAAATTTGTTTTCATGGTTGTTTAACGAGCATTGTTTGCTAGATGTCGATCAACTCGCATTTTCTTGCCCGGGGTTTTTATCATCATGTATTTTTCCCAGGTATTAAAGCAGGGCTATTTTTAGCTCGATTTTAATAGGTATAACTAAGAGAAATATAATATACATACGTAGGGATGTGTATGGCTGAAAAATTTGTTTTGTTTAGTTTCGTTTCGTTACGTTTTTTATCGTATCGATTCGTTATTCGGAAGTACTTCCGAAATACGAATTATTAAATTTCGTTCCAAATTCCGACTTTTTCTGAAGCGAATGCACATCACTAAACAAGAGCGAGTTATAGAAATGTAAAAGCGACACAATAATAGGATTCAACCTGCAACTTGCTCTTCTCGATGAATGGCTGCCGTACAGTCTGACCGAATGATAGTTTGTAGACTTCAAACGTATCGAATTTATGAAAAAGATTGGATGGATCCAAATTTATTCACTAATATTTTTTATTGGATGTTTTTCGGTTCGTCGAGTCGGAGATTCAAATTTTTCTGGGTGGTTCCGATATTTTGAATCATTGACATTCTGCTGATTATCAATTCTGTCCGAATCTATAGAGAAATCTGCACCAAGTGATTTCAGTAGAAACAATGGAGAGAACAGTGGTAAGAGCCCACTGGAAACTACACCGAGAACTCGTCTAGACAACTTTGGCAGAAAAGTAAAGTGGAAAGAACAGTGAAAAGTATGCCGAACTATGGTCGGACTTCCATAAGTGGTGAATTCATTGTAGTTTTATCTTACTTGATCTAACATGTTTCCTGAAGTTTGCCTGCAATGATGTCGGGGAAAATTTAGACACACTGCATCATGGACAGAGTTCTAGAAGAGGAGCAATTACCATGGAAGCCATTGGAGTCATCCACAGAGAATGATCCAATTTTGGTTTTGCCCATCTCTCCAGTTAACTAGTTTTATTTCATTCCTGTTTTATCTCAGCAGAGCTGACCTAAAGACCCAAAGATAAGACAAAAATACCCCAAAAACTCATGGAAAATCTCCGAACCACACCATCCTTAAGCATAAAGGCTCAATGAAGGCCACCAAGGTTGACATACTTACTGAACCCTTTGATGCTGGTGGACTGGGCAAGTTTGAAGTTTATTTTGTATTTTAGATTGATGATCTAACAGAACCAATCAGATTTGTTTGTAAACCTGAAACATCCAATCAGCACTTTCCATGAAAAAGGGGGATTTGGTGATGGATTGAAAAGGTAGGTACGTCACTATATGTTAGTTTTATCAGACTACGTTTGAAGTCAAACAATAAATTCGGAGAAAATGATTTTGGAGGAACGTCATCACGTCTCCGGGAGATTTTGAGCAGATTGTTATTGTGGCTAAATATAAACCTCAATAGCTCAGACATATGTCAAACATAATTCTGTTTAGAAGTGGACAGATTTGTGTTATGCTTTCTGAAAACAGAATTAGAAATGCCAACAAACATTACCTCAATGTTGTATGCATCAGGGAATGTATGAGAGGACTCCTGTCTTGAAGATGGGGGAGATAACTTTCAAATTATTGAACCATCTCAATTTCTGCATTGGTGGAAGCTGAGTATGAGATAAGTTGAGAATGGTTCCCAACAGTGAAGGTCAACTCTGCAGAAGACTACCATGTCCATTTAAACCATGAGTTGGCAAGCTTGTCCCTTTCGATGTGTTGGATCTCCGTTCCCTATAAGGTTCTGCAAACCTAATGAGTGGGTGAGATTATTTGAGATGGAGTTCCACACAATCTGGATGGTCGAAGTTGTTGACCCCTGCTCCAGAGGAAGTAGTTTGCTATAGGACACAGCTGGCCAAAAGGCAGATCCAGAACCTGTTGGACAGGCATTAGCAACCTTGGACCTCCAGATGTTTTAGAAATACATTTCCCATGATGTTCAGCCACTAATTAGGTTGGCTGAGCATTATGGAAGATGTAGTTACAAAAACATTTGAAGGGGCAAGCTTTGCTAACTTGACTGTAAGACAACAGTCATGAAGTTTTTTCAGTCTTACAGTCGGCAACCATGAGGATTGTAATTCTACAACATCTAGGGATCAAATATTTACCATAGCTGTGTAAAATTAAATTCACTATTGGTAGTCCATTTGTGTGTCCTTTTTGTTACGTTTTTTTTCTTCGATTATTTTTGCCATTATTCCCTTTTTTCTGTATTTGTCAATTATTTTTGTTTTAATTTTTTTATTTTCATTGTTAGGTTTTTCCTATTTTTTTAATAGTGCACATCTTTACTTTTCAATCATTGTTATTTTTTTCAGTTATTTTACTTACTTTATCTTTTTAATTAATAGATTATTAATAGTAGTAATAATAATAATAATATTATATTTATTTTATTTTCCATCTTCTAAAAGCACTTTATTATAACTATATCTACTAACGGGGTTATTCAAAGAGCTCTGAATTGCTGGAGAAAGATAATCGAACGCTGAAACCTTTCCTGGCCATTCGGCTATCCAGAGAGCAGGCAATTCGCCAAATCCTGGTGAATTGCCTGCACATACGGTGCCTGTTCGGTGCCTGTTCGAGGGCAGTGAAATCCCCATAAAAAAGCAGTGCTTCGGCTATTCAGAGAACACAAACCAGCAGTGAAAAGTTACCGAATTGCCCTGACATTCTGTGGTTTAATTCGGCAGGTTTATTCAGGGGAATCCCATAGGCTTCAATGTTAAAAATATTCCTGTTTTAATTCAATATCTAATAAACCGTTCATTATAATATTCTGCAGTAAAACGTCTCTTTATTTTTAGAATTTTTTTAGGACCTTTTACACACTTTTTGGGATTTTTTTTGCAAACATTTTTTTACGAATTTTTTTTCAATTATTTTTGCCATTATTTCCTTTTTTCTGTATTTGTCAATTATTTTTGTTTTATTTTTTATTTTCATTGTTAGGTTTTTCCTTTTTTTTTATTAATAGTGCACGTCTTTACTTTTCAATCATTGTGATTTTTTTCCGTTATCTTACTTACTTTATTTTTATAATTAATAGATTATTAATAGTAGTAATAATAATAATAATAATAATATTATATTTATTTTATTTTCCATCTTCTAAAAGCAGTTTATTACAAATATATCTACTAATTGATTGCAAATAGGCAAAATGAGGACATTAACCGGAGATAAACACTGAATCTAATCTTTACTTTTCAGTCATTGTGATTTTTTTCAGTTATTTTCCTACTTTATTTTTTTAATTTAAAGATTATTAATAGTAGTAATAATTATAATATTATATTTATTTTATTTTCCTTCTTCTAAAAGCAGTTTATTATAAATATATCTACTAATTGTTGCAAATAGGCAAAATAAGGACAGGAAAATTAATCTATTCATATAAAAAAAAAAAAAATCAAGATTTGTGAATACATAATTAATTAAAATCCATGCCCACAATCGGAGAATTTTTAAGGCATCCCATATGTCTAAACAAAATATTGTTGAGAAAATAAATCCGCCAACCACGGTAAATTTTGTAATGCAAAAAAACAAAAAGTGTACAATAATGACCAGGATGACCTGACCTCGTCGACAGAGACGACTTCGTAAGGGACCATGAGGAGGCTGTAGCTTGCGTTTCGGAAAGCTAACGAAGATGATTGGCAACGGCAGCCAACCAGGGTCGACCTAACCAAATGCCGACTTGAACATCCCTATTTACGCCTCGGTTCTTATTCCGACAGCGACGTGGTTCAATAATGCTGCGAAGAATCAGGCTGCTCACTCCAAATAAAAAGCGATTCACCTCTATTGGTTACTATGACACCCACAAGGCATCATTTTGTTGCAGGCGAAGGAGAATAAAAAGCCACATTATATATAAAAAACATAATACAGCGTAGATTTAAAGCACGAGCTATGCTTTCATCTTATTGGACGAAGAGCGTTTTTGTTTTACCATTATCTTTATGTCAAACACCTACGAGACGGATGGGTAAGGGAGAATTTTAATGGGTAAAAAAGTGACTTCATCGAAGAGCGAATGGGCATCTTTGAAGGGATTAGCCATACTTTCAGTTACGTAGTATTTATAAAGCGCCAACAGATTCCTTAGAGATTTCCTCCGTTTGCCGGTACGCACAAAGGAAGGATATAGTTAACCACCAAAAATAGCAGTCATTGTGCTCCGAGTGTTTTCTTCCTGCCATAGAAAGCCAGATCAGACGCGCTTCGCTTCACCAGAAGCACCAATGCGGAGGTGAGTAGGAGTTAATTTATGTTACAAGTTACTGGGATTTAGCGAGCCATGCAAAACGCGCACACAAAGCGCGGCTCGGCCGCCGTCTGCGTTTATGAGCCCGATAGTGGACTGAAATGTAAAACGCGGAATCTGCTGCCGTTTTCAGAAAATGCATTTAACCTTGTAAAATGAGGGAGTAGAGAGGCACTTCCAATCTGAATACAAAGGGCTAAATCAAATTTTCCCTACAAGAAGCTGCGCGTAAAGCACTTTGTTCTACCTCTCTCCCTCCTGAAAGTAATTCAGGTGTCGTTTGTTTGTCCTTTAATGAAATCTCACTTTTGTCGGGGAAAATGTAAAGTAAATTTTCGACTGTTTCACGCTCAGAGCGTACGTTGAGCCACGTCGAAGAGGGACCGGCAAAGAACTGACTGAACTGTGATGCTCTGTGGCAGGTAGGACAGAGGAAAAAACACACTGGTTAAGAGGTCCTGGAGACAGTCGTAATGAGTATCGCAATTTAACCCTTCATAACACACTGAGATCACAAAACCACTTCAGCTTGGACTCTGCAAATAAAAGTTTACTGTGACTTTCTTAAAAAAAATGTCTTTAAATGGAGATTTCATCTCCACCCAGAGCTCTGTCAATCACAATGCCGAGAATTTAATTTCCCGACAGGTCATAGAAATTTCTGCTCAACATCAGCACAAGATGTTTTAGCTTTTCAAGGCTGCTGGTTATCTGAGGACTGGTGAAATCAGGTCTATCTAGATTATATCTCAGACAGCAAGAGTCAGCAACCGCATGGTTTGAACTACATCTTCCATGATGCTTGGCCATCCTAATGAGTAGTTGTCTCTCACAAAGGCTACTGACCCCTGTCATCAGGGTTTGGTCGAAGCAGATCGTCAGAGACTTAGTCACACCCATCAAGGTCAAGAAACCTTCCTTCGACCCAAATTCTCCCGAAATCTACCGTCCAGTTTCACTACTTCCAATAGTGTCAAAACTGCTACAAAGACTAGTCTACGACCCCTTAACGCTCTTCCCATCCTCCAACTCCTTGCTTGACCCCCAGCAATCTGACGTTCGCTCCCAACACTCAACAGAAACCGCTCTCACAAAGGTTACTAACTTCCTCCTTTCTGCTAAATGCAATGGCCACTACTCCATACTGATCCTATTTGACCTCTCAGCTGCCTTTGATACAGTCGACCATCCCCTTCTTCTAAAGACCGTCTTCTCTCTTGGAATCTGTGATACTACCCTCTCTTGGCTAAAGTCTTCCCTATCCAATAGATCCTTTTCTGTATTCCTTGCTGGCAATTCCTTCTCTTCAATGCCTCTGTCTTTGGGCGTATCTCAAGGCTCAGTCCTAGGTCCTCTGCTCTTCTCTATACCTCCTCACTGGATAAATTCATCACCAAGTATGGCTTCAAGTATCACCTATATGCTGATGACACTCAGGTCCAACTCTCCACTCCCGATCTCTCTCCCTCTGTTCTCTCCTAGCTCAATGATTGTCTGTCTGGGATCTCTACCTGGATGGCCGCTCACTACCTGAAGATCAACATGTCCAAGACCGAGCTCCTTCTAATTCCCCCATCTAACTCTACTACAATTTCATACTTTTCTATAATTGTTGACGGTATCACTACCCTTCATTCAGTCCAAGTCCGCTGTCTCAGAGTGACTCTTGACTCCAGTCTTTCCGTCAGCCCTTACATCCAATCATTCTCCTCAGCTTGTCACAATCACGTCTGCAATATCACGAACATTCGTCCATTTCTGACTGCCAACATCATCAAGCAATTTATCCACTGTCTTGTTAGCTCCTGCCTGGATTACTGCAACAACCTCCTGAGTGGCCTTCCTATCTCCCACCTCTCCCCCTGCAGTCCATCCTAAACACATCAGCCCGGCTTATGTATCTCTCCCGTTGCTCTGTCTCTGCCGCTCCTCTCTGTTAATCCTTACACTGGCTACTCACTGATTTACAAAACCCTCACTAACGCCGCTCCTCACTACCTGTCCTCACTAATCACCAAATACACCACAGCCCGCCCCTAAGATCCAACAATGACCTGTGCCTGGCATCCTCCATTATTACCTCTTCACATGACAGACTGCAGGACTTCTCTCGTGCGGCGCCGACCCTATGAAATGCGCTACCTCGCAATATCAGACTGTCCCCAAATCTGGCTTCATTTAGACGCTCCCTAAAGACCCTTCTGTCTAGGGAAGCCGAGCACCCGACTCCGTAACAAGACATCCGACCGACCCAAAAACAGTCCTCACCTCTCCCTGCATTAACTCATCACTGCAGGCCACCCTCCTGTTTCTCACCCCCTCACCCATCTAGACTGTAAGTTCCCACAGGAATAGCGCCCTCACATACTCCTGTATCTGTTGTCACCAATACTGACCTGTTTCCTTTATGTATTGTAGAAGTGTCCTGTCTTTACCCATTGCATCTTTGTACAGCGCTGCGGAATGAGTTGGCACTTAATAAATAATAAAAATTATAGTCCATGAGCTACTTGCCCAACTATATCTTGTAATGACAGGGAGATGGTGACAATCATGCAGAAGGTTGGGTTCACTGTGAGGAACCCAGTAGATACAGGGTCACCCTCAGATTACTACAGATGTAGAGAAGGACCAGCACACCATCTACAAAAGGAATATGGACAAAAGGTGCTCCAAGCCGTGGAGAGGCCAACTCCCTTAACAAAGTCCAAGAACAAAAATGGAACAGGTGCTCAGTTTCCTAAAAACGCCAAGTTTACTGGAAAATAATGGCAACTTTTCAACTCTACATGAGCCTTTCTCAAGCCTTGCACCACTCCACCACTCTCATCTTCCACAATCTACTTTCCCATGTCCCATCCCTTTTACTCCTCTGCCAGAACCACTGGAAAGGGATTTAGTTGGCCTTGGTGGGACATCACACTTATTGTGCTTGCTTCTGTGTGTTTTATGATGGACATAGAAGGCACATATGTATGGTTTGTGGTGCTACGCACATACATTTGTACAGGAGAGCAGTTGACTGCCTGACAGCTGGCCAGCTCTGTTGATGCTGTTCTCATGTAAAACCAACGATAAGGATGAACCGGACCAGAACCAGACTGAAGAGGGGAAATGTTATGTCATTAACAAGGTTGGAATGTCCCTCACAGCTAATCAATCTGTTTTGTGTTAAGTTCGTTTTTTGAACAGCAAGATCTAACATCTAATGTTTACATACCATCATACCACCATTAAGAATTTTAGAAACCATTTTTTAGGCTTTATGTTAAAAATATTCTTATACAATTATGGCCACATTGTTAAGATTTAAGGACCAGCTTCCTGCTATTCTCTAACACCAAGTGTGATCTTGTTTTTCCAGCTTAAAAGGATTGGGTTTGAGGACTCCCGGGGTATTAGGACTCTATCTTGTATACAGTTGTACTTGCTATTTGAAGCACATCTCTCCTCGGCTTTCTTTTGTTTTAGAAATCAATAGTGTAAGAGCAATCTCTAATCTATAGGCTCTTGATCTTTTGTGGTCTTCATTCAATACGCTTGTGACTAAAGCTCTCCGAGTAGACAATGGCATTCAGTCTACCGCGGACGCAAAGCCTGTGAGAAGAACACGGCTCCGATTGAAAGGCAGTCTCAGTGTTTAATCCTCGGAGCTGGAACGATACGTCACGCTATAAAACCCAGAGAAAAAGAGGTTCAAAAGCTGCAGTAAGAAGACAGCCGAAACGGGCAAGTGTGGAAGCCATACAAAAAGAGACGGTTTGGAATCAGATTTAAGAGAGTCTTGAGCAAAAGCATGAGCTCATTTGGGGACCTTATGCCTTTTTTAACCAAAATTATTACAGTTTCAATTTGGTGGTTTCACTGCAAAACCTGACAATCTCAAAAAGAGGCTTCTTAGCCACTACACTACCAAGTGGTTTTCCATAAACTCACTGCCAGGACCTAGTTGAGTTATGGAAAACCACTTTCCGTTGCAGAAAGTGTAAAAACAATAATGTGTACGCTCTGTACATGCATAGTAGAGGCAGTACGCTTAATCGGCAGGCAGTGGGCTCCCCCTTTTGGCCAAATAGTACATGTCTAATAATACAGCTGGGAATTCGTGTTTCTGTAGCAAAAAAAACAGATCTCCAAACTGTTAAAACAGCTTCAGCACATTGGGTGACATGTCTAAGGTGCTGGAGGCACTTTCTGGAGTGCATTTGAAAATAAATTAAAATTACGATACCCATTAGGGAGAGGTGCGTGGGTTGAAGGCATTGAGCCCTGTGACTTTGAGGACCACACAGTGGGGATCCATCACCCAGCTGCTCCTGCATGGAGCCCAGAACTGCAGTAACTTGTTTTCGCGAGTAGATGGTGACACCTCCCTGCCAAATAGGTTATTATAGTAAGGAATACATTGAGAATATTCCCAAATGTTTCTTACTATGCAATTAATTAAAATTATTTTCCAAAAACCCACTGGTTCTTGGCAGAGTTTTCTGGAAAATCCCTTGGTAGTGGTTAAGCAAGACAGAAGGATTCGCTGTTAAGTGGAAAACAAGCATAGGACGCACCGTATTCAACTAAAAAGGTAAAAATATCTTATTTGGCGAGCCAACTTACTGAATTAAGGAGAATCATGAAAGGTTGGTAGTAGATGGACTATTTTAAGAGACATTAGAACCCTATGAGAATATCCCTTTAACGTTCAACTCTTTTCTGAGGAAGTTACGCTCGGCCAACTCCCAGATCTGCAGAACATGAAGACATCAGCCGCCTCCTTCCTCCAAGTGCTCCTAATTAGTTTTCACTCACCTGTTGGCAAGTATTCCATAGTGTCTGCCTCTCAGCCATCTTAAATTACAGAATACCTATAACCAGTGGCAAGGAACATGTTGCTGGGCTCGACGTGTTCCTCTTTATTGCTCTTCAAATCTGTCTTTATAAACAGCAATCCTGGTAAGGCGTAAGGATTTATTTTTACTCACGTCCCAGATAATTAAAAGTCAGAGCCTATTGTGCCGCTGGACCATGTGCTTCCATATATGTCAAGCGTGCGTCTGGTCGAGACAACATTACAGCCACCTCCGTGCACAGTTCCTTCGTGGAGTGCGGGTCACTGAAGAATATATTGACAATTTAGTTAGATTAGACACAGCTCTCTTAGTTAAAGCGCAGCCTGTACAGAAATCGACAAAAGGGGCTTTAATAACAAAGGAATAATGATTAAAAGCCAAACATCGGACAAAACATAAATATAACGCAGTGAGAAATGATACCGTAATGTCAAGGAACCTGAATTCAGACCTGCCGGGTTACATGGTTGCTCCCTTCCACCCTACAGCCTTAGAATGTCACCCAGTTTTTGGGAGGGTTAAAGGTAAATGTACGGCATATTTTGGCGGCATTTGTGTTATGTAGTTAAAAATCAGCCGATACATGAGTGCTAATGCAGTGCGAGGTAGAGATATCAAAAATCACATGAGCGATTGCATTTAAACCAACTTTGATATCTCTACCTGGCTATCTTATCATCTAACTCAACTGAATTGACATTGTCTATGTTAGGGATGCGCATGGGTAAAAAAATTGTTTCTTTTAGTTTCGTTTCGTTACGTTTTTAAATAATTTTGTTTTTCGGAATTTCGTAACTAATTTTGTTTCGTATTTCGTTTCGGATTGATTTGAAATCGATTTGAAATTTGGAATCGATTCAAATTTTGTATATCAATTTGATAGTTGATATAAATTCGAATTTTGGATCACTAAATAAAACCCCAGTTAATCAAATTTTGCTGTTAAAAGAAAAGCTAGGGTTAAATTTTAAACTGTGTCACAGATTTAGTATTTGAGTCAAATTAAACAGTGAAACAAAATTTATTTGTTTCATAAAGTCCATGCTGACTATTACTTGTATCTTAAGTTAAGATCAATTCGATAGTTGATATCAATTTGATAGTTCATTTCAAATTTGATAGTTGATATCAATTTGATAGTTCATTTCAAATTCAAAGTTGACAGCAATTTGATAGTTCATTTCAAATTCAATAGTTGATATCAATTTGGTAGTTCATTTCAAATTCAATAGTTGACATCAATTTGATAGTTCATTTCAAATTCGATAGTTGATATCAATTTGATAGTTCATTTCAAATTCGATAGTTGATATCAATTTGATAGTTCATTTCAAATTCAATAGTTGACATCAATTTGATAGTTCATTTCAAATTCGATAGTTGATATCAATTTGATAGTTCATTTCAAATTCAATAGTTGACATCAATTTGATAGTTCATTTCAAATTCAATAGTTGACATCAATTTGATAGTTCATTTCAAATTCGATAGTTGATATCAATTTGATAGTTCATTTCAAATTCAATAGTTGACATCAATTTGATAGTTCATTTCAAATTCAATAGTTGATATCAATTTGATAGTTCATTTCAAATTCAATAGTTGACATCAATTTGATAGTTCATTTCAAATTCGATAGTTGATATCAATTTGATAGTTCATTTCAAATTCAATAGTTGACATCAATTTGATAGTTCATTTCAAATTCAATAGTTGACATCAATTTGATAGTTCATTTCAAATTCGATAGTCGATATCAATTTGATAGTTCATTTCAAATTCGATAGTTGATATCAATTTGATAGTTCATTTCAAATTCGATAGTTGATATCAATTTGATAGTTCATTTCAAATTCGATAGTTGATATCAATTTGATAGTTCATTTCAAATTCGATCGTTGATATCAATTGTTACATTTTTTCTTTTATGATAATGACACAGTATAAAACAAAATAAATTTGTTATATACCATTTTGTTTTGTTTCTAATTTGTATCGTATAAATTCGTTATTCGGAAGTAATTCCGAACTACGAATTATCAAATTTCGTTCTAAATTACGAATTTTTCTGAAATGAATGCACATCTCTAGTCTATGTTAGCTGGGTATAGTAGGCGGCATGAACCGCCGAGGTTAGATACATAGAAGATCCATATCTTCCCTTGCCTCATATCTGGTAATCTTATGCAGTTGTTGTTCTGTGAGTTTGCTACCTCAGTATTCACTGTCTATTAGCCTATATGTTTTTGACAACCCAGGCTTCATAGCAATTTCATCACTGTTTTTTTATGGTTTTCACCCAATCGTGCTTTTTTGCCTACCAACTTTAATAAAAGTAATTCTAAATAATCTCCTTGACACCAATATTCTACCTGGCTGCACAGGTTCATTCTTTTTGCAGGTTTAATTATAAATGATAACTGGGAGTATTAAGGGGCAGGTTGTATTATAAATGATGACTGGGAGTATTAGGGGTGGTTTATGGAATAAGTGATGAGGAGGAGTAACTTTCAAGACTTGGTAACATTTACAGATATTAGCAGTTATACTCAGAGAAAATGGGGTAACTAGTGGCGCAGTGATTTCAGTTACTCCTTATGCAATGTCTAAAGAACTAATTGCATGTACCATACAAATCATCAGTATGCAATACAAAGTGCAAATGCAAATCACGAAGGGTATAGAAAATCACAATAGTCTGTATATGCAATACATTAAAGTGCAGTAGCAATAATTGTGGTAAAGTGCGAGTGCACCAGTGAGTAAAAGTGCAGGTGCAGCGATGAGGACAATGCAACAGTGAAAATAAGGTCCAGCTATGATATTCAGTCTAGTCCATAAGAAGAGGGGGGACTTTCCGCCAATGATCAAGAAAGTCTATGATATTAACGTTCCAGTTCCTAAGTGGATGGGTGGTGCATCAAAAGTGCTTGAGATTAGTTCCAATATTACCCCTTCCACAATTGTCGCAAACTTGCTTGGGCGTATCTACTCCTCTGGTAGTCTTGATGGGCTCCACAACAGGAGATATAAATAAAAAGAAGGGGGAGAAAAGAGGGGAGATGATAGTGTAGAAATCCTCTATACGAGTGTGTTATAATAGGTAAAATTGCACACTTACAAATTCCAGAGCCTAATTGAATCCAGGCTCTGGAGTGAAGCGCCTTGTGCCTAAATCTAGGGTGGTCACTGCCCTTCTTTAAAAGGTCTTCTTACTCCACCTCAGCCGGGGAACACAAAAATAAAGAAGAGACAACGCTCACATAGCATGATACCAGTCATACAGAATGCTTTAGGAGAGGAGAAAATTTTGCACTCACCAATACAGGAGCCTTATGGGTCCAGGCTCAACTGTTAAGCTTGCGGAGTTCCTTATCGGTGAACTCCTGGACCTCTTTCGCTGCTCTCTTTGTGCCACTCTGCACCAGGTCGTAGTTTGCTGGATGTCTTCAGTAAATTCAATGGATACAACACGAGACAGGAAACAGAGGGCACTGGAAGTTGAGGCAGAGGGCACAGGAGGCTTGGCAGCTGTGGGTACTGGATGATTGCCAACAGCGGGTACTGGATACTTGGCAACAGCGGGTACTGGATACTTGGCAACAGCGGGTACTGGACACTTGGCAACAGCAGGTACTGGATACGTGGCAACAGCGAGTACTGGATACGTGGTTGTAGCGGGTACTGGATACTTGGCAAGTAATGTACGTAGTTCTAAGTCCATGCAATAGGTCGTGGCAGGCGGCTGGCAAACGTAGTGAATGTCCATAAGCAAGAAGTCGGTACACAGGGAAATCAATGTGACCTGCTCCCATCCTCTGCTGATATTGATTTCCCTGTGTACCGACTTCTTGCTTATGGACATTCACTACGTTTGCCAGCCGCCTGCCACGACCTATTGCATGGACTTAGAACTACGTACATTACTTGCCAAGTATCCAGTACCCGCTACAACCACGTATCCAGTACCCGCTGTTGCCACGTATCCAGTACCTGCTGTTGCCAAGTATCCAGTACCCGCTGTTGCCAAGTATCCAGTACCCGCTGTTGCCAAGTATCCAGTACCCGCTGTTGGCAATCATCCAGTACCCGCAGCTGCCAAGCCTCCTGTGCCCTCTGCCTCAACTTCCAGTGCCCTCTGTTTCCTGTCTCGTGTTGTATCCATTGAATTTACTGAAGACATCCAGCAAACTACGACCTGGTGCAGAGTGGCACAAAGAGAGCAGCGAAAGAGGTCCAGGAGTTCACCGATAAGGAACTCCGCAAGCTTAACAGTTGAGCCTGGACCCATAAGGCTCCTGTATTGGTGAGTGCAAAATTTTCTCCTCTCCTAAAGCATTCTGTATGACTGGTATCATGCTATGAGAGCGTTGTCTCTTCTTTATTTTTGTGTCCCCCGGCTGAGGTGGAGTAAGAAGACCTTTTAAAGAAGGGCAGTGACCACCCTAGATTTAGGCACAAGGCGCTTCACTCCAGAGCCTGGATTCAATTAGGCTCTGGAATTTGTAAGTGTGCAATTTTACCTATTATAACACACTCGTATAGAGGATTTCTACACTATCATCTCCCCTCTTTTCTCCCCCTTCTTTTTATTTATATCTCCTGTTGTGGAGCCCATCAAGACCACCAGAGGAGTAGATACGCCCAAGCAAGTTTGCGACAATTGTGGAAGGGGTAATATTGGAACTAATCTCAAGCACTTTTGATGCACCACCCATCCACTTAGGAACTGGAACGTTAATATCATAGACTTTCTTGATCATTGGCGGAAAGTCCCCCCTCTTCTTATGGACTAGACTGAATATCATAGCTGGACCTTATTTTCACTGTTGCATTGTCCTCATCGCTGCACCTGCACTTTTACTCACTGGTGCACTCGCACTTTACCACAATTATTGCTACTGCACTTTAATGTATTGCATATACAGACTATTGTGATTTTCTATACCCTTCGTGATTTGCATTTGCACTTTGTATTGCATACTGATGATTTGTATGGTACATGCAATTAGTTCTTTAGACATTGCATAAGGAGTAACTGAAATCACTGCGCCACTAGTTACCCCATTTTCTCTGACTCTACCTGCACACATTCGTCGAGAGCCTGTGCCACCCTCTAGTTGGCAGCAAAATCATATATTCTCACCTTATCTACTTACGAGCGCCTCCACCGAACCCTCCCTTATTAGCAGTTATACTGACTGATAAAAATGCACTTAGCAGTCTATTTGATTAAAGGGAAAAATAAATTCAGACGCAGAGAACAGTGGCAGAGGATAAAGGCAGAGGCTGTTTTTTGATTACGGCTAATGAATATGTATGTGTACTATTTACTTGGGTTAAACAAGGTCATTCCATATAAGCCTCGGGAAATCATACATGACCTCCCTGGCATATCCACAGATATTCATTTTCCAGCAGCAAAGGATGTCTGCGTACTGGTATATTTGTATTGTACATTGTACAATATATACTAGGGATGCACCAATACCAATATGTTAAGACCGAGTAAGAGTGCCGATACTTTATTCCAGGTACTCACCGATACGAGTACTGATACTTTATTTCAGCCGGTACTCACCGATACCGAGTACCGATACTTTTATTTAATGTCATGTGACTGCTTTCCAATAAATTATTTAGGATTTTTGCTGAAAGCCTGTCAAGTATATGTTAACATTGAAATGTATGGCCAGACACCCCATTTACCCACTGCACACACCCTGACCTCACACACACACAGACACCAGAGATGGTATATATTTATCTTTGACACTGACCTCAAATACATGTATACCGAGACACTGACCTCAGATATATGTATAGCCAGACCTCAGATACATGTATACTCAGACACAGACCACATGTATACCCAGACCTCATGTATAACCAGACATCATGTATTGTATACCCAGACACAGACCTCACTGCTAGTGGAATACATTAAGAGCATTCCGCTAGCATTCCCCTCTGGCTGGTGGAGTTTTCTACCGAGCACCGGCTGACGACATCACATGGTCCTCCTAGCAGCTGCCGGCTTGTGACTTGCTCTTGAGAAATCTTGCAATCCCTGCGGGACCACGGCTGGAGGCCGCATCAAAGTCCGGCGACCGCCCTGAGGGCCACATGATGCGGCCAGCCAGCCTCGGACCACATGGACAGCCCGAGGGGAGTGCTATCAGCCCCCGCCCCTCAGATACCGGCAAGCTGGCCCAGTGCTGGCTTCTGGTATTGGGGGTAGTATACAGGCATTTGCACGAGTACCAAGTACACGTACAAATCACGGTATCGTCACCAATACTAGTATCGGTGCATCCCTAATAAATACAGTAATGGTATGCAAGCACACACTATCAGACTACATGCCTCCTTTACATACCGGTGTCTGCACTATACCAGGATTTACAAGATGCCTGGTTATGGTTCATCTATGGCTTTTATTGGCTCAGATGAGTGTTTCTTTTTAGCGGAAAGTTTTATCACTCGAAACGCGTCGAGCAACATGTCTATTCGGTTTTTTAGTTATCAATAAATTCTTTTTCATCTGCTTATGGTTTTCCAACATTTTTTGCTTTATAATTGGAGACCTCTGCCCGGCTTTCGAGAGGACTGAAGGGGTATAGCAGCATCGCTTGGCCGGGGACCTGGAGTGGTGATATATACTCTTATGCATTTGCCATTGGGTTCTATCCTTTTTTTTTTCTCCTCTGTATTGGGTTTTATTATTATTATCATTCTATTGGAACACATTTTGGTCCTTTAGGACTTTTCTGTCCCCTGTTTTTGCTAGGTAGATAACAGACTCGCTTCATACTGATATTTCACTTACACAAAAAAAAAAATTGGACGGAAAAGAGATTTGATTAATAGATTTCAAAGCATGATTATATTGCCAGGCAGTATGTTACACTTTCCCTTTCATTTCAGTTTATACAAGGCGACGCGAGAACCTTATGACATCGGCTGGTGCGGTGATTGCAGCCTGGAAAAATTAATCTGGCTCGGGGATGAAAGCCTCCATAAATATTAGTCAACAAGAACAATTTTCTGTCTCCAAATACAGTCATCAGGCGTGTAAACAGCCGAACATTAAAATGCTGGGATCTGTTTAGAGATTAAACCTGCCTTTCTAACTTCAAATGGCTCTCTGTGAGCAAAGCAAGTAAATATACCGAGGCCAGCGCAGGCGACGAATCATATAAACCAGAGGATCAAACATGTCACCCTCAGTCAATCATGATAACAAAATGCACCAAAAGACAGAAACACATCGTTTTTATCCAGGTTGATGACTATAATGTGCTTTTTTTTTTGACTAATCGAAATTCATCCGAAATGGGGCTTATTTGTCGATATTCCGATTAACAAGGAATCTAACCGCCGCATGAACGAAATGAACTAATGATGAAGCGCTGCAGCAGTCTCATTATGAATTTGTTTGTGCATCGTGCCACTCCACAAATATAACAAAAATAAGACAATTTGTTTCTCATCATGAACAATTTTTTTTTTCTGGTGCTTAAGTCGAATAATCACCTGATGTCATTTTAAGAGACCTGGAACACTATAGTAAGCAATACATCTAGTAACAGGTTATGGTTTATGAAGATCTACTTTCACGCCCTCTGGTGGTTCATGGAGATCTCTGCACCCTTTCAGGTCTCCCATTCCACCAGTGATCCTGCTGTTCGGCCTCTCTGCTGGTGGAGCATCGATTAACGTGCACTGTTCTGCCTAACACTGTATAATGTGCATTTCTGCTATATTGTCTGATAGGACAAGACCTGAAGATTCCTTCCCTGTCATCCCCTGGCCAGTCGGTTTCCTAATCCACCACTCTTGCCTCCTGGCCAATAGGGTTCCCTTTAAGGGTTTATAAGGACTTCCCCCTTCCTGTTGCCCTGTTGTAGTTTATACGTTCAGGTTGTCACTTTGTCTGCTGTTCTTCTGGTGTTGACCTTTGCTTGGCTACCAAATTTCTGTCTTTCTCCTGCTCCCGACTCTGGGCTTTGTTAATGGCTTTGTGTATATCTCTTGAGCTTGACCTCGGCCTGTTCTCCATTTCAGCCCTACTCTTTTTAGTCCAGCATACAATGGCCAGTTATTTAGACAACTGTTCCTCCTTTTCACTGGGTTCTTCATGTTGACATCTCCTGACCCTGACTGCCAGAAGACGTTTACTTAGAACTGCTCTGGTTGGCAATTCTAAGATATTTAATTGCACCAGCTCGGTGGAGTAGTGGTAACATCACTGCTCTATAACCATGGAGACCGTAGAGACACAAGTTCAACTCCCTCTCCAGTAAGTGTCCTTGGGCAAGACACCTAACGGTACATAATCGCCACCCAGGACATACTTGAAAATGAGAGAAATCTTAATGTATCCTTACTGGTAAAATCCTTTCTCCAAAAAAAAAGTCATCCCTGTAGTCCTAGACATCAGGGAGTATGCTTGCTTTTATTTATTTATAAAGGATTTTACCAGTTAGGATACATTGAGATTTCTCTAGTTTTCCTCTTTGACATGTGAGTACACGCTGAACAAATCCACACCGTTCAAGTCCTATGACCCTGAATAACAGGATGGTTGCATCAGTCGAGGAGTGGCTGCTATCTGTTTATTCAGCAGTCCGCTCATCAGTTCACAAGAATGGAACTGTAGCTGAAGTTAAAATATACATTTTATGGCCACCATTGGGGGGGTTCAAACCCTTCAAGCCCAAGACATTAGCATCACATGCATGACTTTCTTCTGGCTCTATTACAAATGTACAGTCCTGATCACAAAACTGTCCGAGAGTTTGTAACCACAGAGGTGTGGCTACTATCTGCCTGTTGATACATGGGATTTACTCTTAACACAAACCCCTAATTTAACAGATGAGTTTGGTGTAATTTTTAATTCCCAAAACCCACAAGTGGCTTCCGATTGGCTAAGCCACTTGCAGCTTTGGTCAAGAGCTCCAAATGTGCTATAATCTTCTGCTCTTCAGGCCAACAACAAACCCCTTCCCTTACTACGAATATGCACTATAAATGTCTTTGGAATTTAAATTATGGTTGTAGAAGATAATGGTCGTATGGCGGAACCATCCCTCATCCTGAAGCTTCTAGAATAATTACATTTATCGTAATCGGCATAGCTTCCAATTACATTTTCAGAGCCATAAAATAAACAGCCATTTCAGCTTAAAACGCCTCAAAATATCCATTCAAAACAGCTCACATCGTTGGCATCCTGTTTAATGCACCTTAAGGGAAATACTGCGGCAACATAACAACACAGTTACAGTCGAGAGAAGATATTTCCTTGAATTCATAAAAATCGCTTGAATATTAAGCACATGAATCTCACATAAAAGCATTCTTTAACAGAGCAATGCTAGGCTCATCCTTTAACGAGAAATTAAAAATGCAATGCAGTACAAAGGGTTGGCTTTCAAACCATTTACTTAAGCTCAAAATCCAAAGCTGAAAGGTACCTACACATAAACCAGTGTAATCCAACATACTGGAAGAAGAAGACGTTGATAAATGAGTGAAAACCAGCTTTGTGAGGGATCCGAGAACAGGCAACACCACGAGGTCTGTGAAGGCACTGGGAACCGGCAATAGAACCAGTAACAAGTGGCATGCCCAATGGATGGTACCTGTTGGGAACTCACAAGGTTCCATCTGGATGGTGCCATTACAAAGAAGACTAAACCATATGCAAATCTGTCTGCTATCACCAAGATAGGGTGTTCCATATTGAAATGCCAAGGAAGTCTCCTCTACATGGAAGATACAGCATTCCTGATGATTGTTTTGGCCTTGTAAGGAGGGCCTAGCTGATACCTCTCTAGGCACCTTTTCTGTAATGGCACCATCAAACTAAAGCCTTGTAAGACCTGAACAAGGACCTACCGAAGGGCAGGCCACTTATGCCACTGCCCATTCTCAGTGCTCTCATAAACTTGGTTTTACCCCACTATGATGATGATGAGGATGATGTCAACCGATGGACGGATGAATTTGTGGCCAAACGTGTGAATAGACAAACAGCCCTGAACTGCATGTAGGTTTAACTCCTCTTATGTAATGAATGAAAGAGGTGGAAGCCTTCTTCATACTTTCAACATCAGAATGCCAAACATTTTCACATGATATTGAGTTCCAGTGAAGCACAAGGATGTTGTTGTGGGAAATTTACATTAAATTGTTCATGGAACCCCCTTTTCAATATTTAATTTGTAGTCATTGAGACAATTGTCACCTTGGAATATCGGCAAGGTGGAAAAGACTCAGGGCCCACACCGCCGCTGCCGAGGCAAGAAGGCCAAAGTCGGTACTGAACACTCATGAATCATGATTGAGCCTGACAGCACCTTTCCTGTATACCTGGTCCAGCCCAGGTCTTAGAAAGATCTGACCATGTCCTCCAGATCCCTGTTCCCGGTCCTAGTCTGTATGGCTATACCTCAGGTGTACCCCATCCCATCTGATTAGATACCCTTAAAAGGAAGCCTCATCCTGAGCTCCATGCTTCAGCGTTCTGTCACAGGACGCCGGGCAACAATGATGTATGAACCCAAGTATGCAGTGAAGCAGAGGTAACGTTCAGATATAAAGTCGAAATGGGGGTTTATTGCAAGAATACACAGGGAAGCAATAACAAGGGGTGAAGCATGAATGACTTTGGACACAGGGGAAAACAATACAAAGAGAACGAGACATACTGTACACACTTGGAAGATAGAGCACCGGACTGTTGAAGGACTGGTTGCAGGTATACAGAGTACAGGGCTGTAGATGAGTGTCCAGAAGTGCTGGGAGTAGGAGCCCAGTAGCAGGGATTGTATGGCAGATGGTTCACAGGTACTGAATACAGCGGTGGTCCTTAGGCACAGCAAGGGTCTGTAGGCACAGCAGGGTTCTGTAAGCACAGCGGGGTTCTGTAAGATGGTATCCAGGAGGGTGATCTGGTACCAGGGTCCAGGAAGAAGCCATAATACGTGGGCAGGCGCCAATCAAGGAAGGTCAGTATGGAAAGCCAAGGGTATGATACGCAAGTAAATACACAAAACAATTAGGGAGGAGGGTACTGGTGGCAAGCTGAGCGGAATGCTGAAGAATGGAGCTCAGGGCGAGGCTTTCTTTTAAGGTGATCTACTCAGGTGGGATGGGGTACACCTGAGGTATCTCCAGACAGACCAGGACTAGGTACAGGAATCTGGAAGACATGGTCAGGTCTTTCCAAGACCTGAGCTGGACCAGGGTCATACAGAAAGGTGCTGACAGGCTTAATCATGAGGTTGAAGTACTGACTTTGGCCTTCTTGTCACAGCAGCATGGGCCATGACAGGTGCTGAGTCCAGCAGTCTGCCACGTAGTGGCCACTAGGTTCCAGGATGCTCTGGGCAGGGCTAAAGCGCCATAGCGAGCATCCCAGCTTCTGCTGCTGGGTCACATGACCGGCAGGATCTTGCCTCTGGCAAGATCCCGTAGGTCTGCGGAGTGATCACAGAGGGAGACTGGGGACTTCTTTTCCCCCAGTCTCACTCTGCTCCCAGTGGCCAGAGGCGATGGATCAAGCTGCCATTCTCGCAGCGGGATGAGAAGTGAGTATTTAATTTGTGGGGGGCAGAAACGTAATCAGTTAGCACCAGCTTTAACCTGAGAAGACTAAAGTGTCTCTCCTGAAACCATAACATCATCAGTTTACCAAGACGGTTATAGGGTAAGGACAGTGACACTACAGTCCAAGTTGTGGAGAAAGAAAATATCACAATAAGTTTGAAAATTGGGGGACTCAGTAATGTTCCAGGAATGACACTTTATTCAGAAGCTGCCCCCCTCTTTTCCATCCTCTACTGGACATGGTCCCCCATGCTTGAAGACTGTTGTTCTCACACTTTTAATATAATATATATATACATAATATTATTTTTATGAATGGACCGATATGACGTACATACATGTGTTGTCCCCAGATGTTGCTGATGGTTATTTGAATGCCCTCCTATATACCCAATTGTCTCATGTATTCCTTGTGTGATTTGTTGAACTTCTGACTAAACTCCAAAATAAAGAAATTTAAGCTGATCCATGTAAATCAGAGAGCCAGGGAATAGGTTTCTGGGCTTTCATTCCATAAATGTTCATCAAAGTCATACAACAGGGCCCTGCCATTCCAGAAGAAAAATCAATCTCTTTTTCCTCATTCTGGTTGCTTGTTATGTGTTTGAGTTTGGAAATATATATTTTATGACTTTTCTGATAAGTTCGGTGTATATGGAGTGAGATGGTGTTAAGTATAACTCTAATGGGTGTGTGTGTGTGTGTGTTTGTGTGAGAGAAATATGTCTATGTGATAAATGTAAGTATGTGCAATTGTACCGGCTGGGTGGAGTAGAAGAAACATCACTGCTCTCTAACCGTGGAGACTGTGGAGACACCAGTTCGAATCCCAGAAAGAGCACCTCTCCAGTAAGTGTCCTTGGGCAAGACACCTAATGGTACATACTCACCGCCCAGGACATAATTGAAAATGAGAGAGATCTCAATTCCTGGTAAAATACCTTCACACAAAAAACGTGCAATAGTGTATTTCTACAGAAGCATTTGATGGTGGAAGATCATGAATGCTGAGAGGTATAGAATGAATGAATCAACCTGGTGTTTCTGCAATGAAATAGATGTAAACCATTTATTTAAAAAATCCATAATTTGCTTTTTATATTAAATGTCTACTGGCTTAAAAATAAGAACTAAAAATAAACCAAATATTTGGCTCAAGTGCTACTTTAACACAATATTCTGAGGTCATCTGGAATATTTAAGATATTTTTCTCCTGGAGACCAGGAAACAGAAAGGAACAACATCATTAAAAGTAAAAAATGTGGTTTGCAAAGAAAGTTATTTGCCCGTTACAGACCAGGAAAAAGAATGCAACGAAACAAGCAAATAAAACATTCCAAACTGTAACCGATAGAAATGCACTTAACAACTAATGGACAGAATCCATCTTACAGAAAATATTTATACACGTGATGGAGTGAAATAGACTTTTTCTAGCATTATTTCTGTTCATAGTAGTAAAAAAACAAATCCTGAAATGTTCATAGTGATAAAATACATATAGATACATACAGGGAATCTGAAGTGTTAAATTCTCCTACATTTGAGATGTATAACCATCTCCAGCACATCTCAAATATTCTCAATGGGGTTAAGGTCTGGACTGTGTGTTGGCCAATCCATGTGTGAAAATGATGTCTCATGCTCCCTGAACCGCTCTTGCACAATAGGAGCCAGATGAATCCTGGCATTGCCATCTTGGAATATGCCCATGCCATCAGGAAGAAAACCCTATAGATTGAAAAACCTACACATTCAGTATACTCAGGGAGTCACGTTACCTAATTTTATGCTGAAACAGAGTAATTACTGTAGTGATTATCCAATGGAAGGCTCACACCTATTGGCTTAGTTAAACCTGAGTGGGGACTTTTATTATTGGCCATGATATATTTATGAAGAAGCTTGGGCATTGACTTTATGGATATTCTTCTGTAGGCTTACCTCAAAATACTACTGTAAAAATAATTATCTTTTCATTATTTTTAGGAATATATATGTATGTATATATATATACTGCGATTCAAATACATATCTTAGTCAATATGGCCCTTTAACTTAGTTTAAAATCCTTTAAGATCCTTTGTAGCCATTTCCTGTATAAACTTGTAGGAGTGTTAATTAAAACCACACATCCTGTATAGATAGGGGCCTTTGTTTCACTGTTACTGGGCAGAATAAGAAAAAAACATCTCTGTCCTGTCACTATGTATGATATATGGTTGGTGGGTTGATCCATCTCTGACGTGGAAAACGTGTCCGCGCCATTTTAACTCTGACGTGATCTGTTTCATGATTGGCTGTTGTACCACACCCTAGTGTTCTATATTAGAGCCTGATAAATAGAAGACTTTACATCTTGTGTGGGTGTCCTTTTTTGCTCTCCCATTAGCTAACATAGCGCTGCGATGGCTAACAGGGTTATTCAAAAAGAATCAAAAAGTCACAGGACGATCGGTGACTTTTCATTCCCTGCACTTCGGGGCGATTCGGCGACCCTATTTCGCCAACCCTGTGGTGTATTCAGCAAGCATTGCAGGGCCCCCGTAGTGCAGGGAAAACACGCCGAACACTTGCCGCAAATCTGCCGAACACTCAACGAAACCTGCAGAAAACAGCTGGATTAACCCCACCGAACAAGCCGGAGAAACCCGACTAGCCGCCCGACCACAGCACAGAGCAGCCGCCGGAAAAACCTGACATGCAGACGAATGAGGTAAAAAAAAAAAACAGTACGCTTGAAAGTTGAAATGCTGTTTGCAAAAAAACTACGGAATGAAAATGCCTGGAATTTACATATAAGATCCTATGATTGATAATAAAAAGGGCTGTTACAGAAAAAAGAAAAAATGCCTAAAGGATCCTAAAAAATCTATAAAAAAATATTCGGTCACAATTCGGATCTCTTTGAATAAACCCCTAAGTCTTTATATATGAAACGGACCGACAGCAGCAACAAAGATTTAACTTGCTTGTTTGGTAAAAATGAATAGGAATATTGATTTGATTTGATTGTTTATTTAACAACTACTAAATGTGAACTTACAAGACCTCTATGTCCAACCTTCAAAAAGAAAACCTTTTTAATCTCCTGAACAAATAGTAAAAAGAATTATGTATGGTCAAAATTTACATTCTGAAAGTCATGAGGGTACAGTTGATCTGTTTCCTAGGTATCATCTTTCTGGAGGTTCACAACATAACGATACTTCAACCTTAAATGGAGAATGCCAAGAGAATGAACACCGTGATTAATGGTCCACAAGGACGTGAAAAATTTAAATCAGCATAAAAAAAAATGAAACAATTAGAAGAATGGCAAAAAAAGAGTGCGTCGATGGAGAAAGGTAAAAAAATATCCGTCCGAGTCCCACAGGAAGGGATCAATATTCTTAGCAGG
>CM019068.1:155415294-155567794 GCA_009667805.1 Leptobrachium leishanense
ATAGATAGATAGATAGATAGATAGATAGATAGATAGATAGATAGATAGATAGATAGATAGATAGATATGGATAAATAGATATAAATAGATAGATAGATATGGATAAATAGATATAAATAGATAGATATGGATAAATAGATATAAATAGATAGATATGGATAGATAGATATAGATAGATAGATAGATAGATAGATAGATAGATAGATAGATATGGATAAATAGACAGATAGATAGATAGATATGGATGAGTAGACACAGAGAGATAGATAGATAGATAGATAGATAGATAGATAGATAGATAGATAGATAGATAGATAGATAGATAGATAGATAGATAGATAGATATGGATAGATAGACAGAGAGATAGATAGATAGATTAGATAGATAGATAGATAGATATGAATAGATAGATATGGATAGAGATAGATAGATATGATAGATATAAATAGATAGATAGATATGGATAAACAGATACGGATAGAGATAGATAGATATATAGAAATAAATAGATAGATAGATATGGATAAATAGATATGGATAGATAGATAGATAGATAGATATGAATAGATAGATATGGATAGAGATAGATAGATAGATAGATAGATAGATAGATAGATAGATAGATAGATAGATAGATAGATATGGATAAATAGATATAGATAGATAGATAGATATGATAGATAGATATGGATAGATAGATATAAATAGATAGATAGATATGGATAAATAGATATAAATAGATAGATAGATAGATATGGATAACTAGACAGATAGATATGGATAAGTAGATATAAATAGATAGATAGATAGATAGATAGATATGGATAGATAGACAGAGAGATAGATATGGATAAGTAGATATTAATAGATAGATCGATATGAATAAATCTAGATAGATAGGGATAAATAGATATTGATAAATAGATCTAAATAGATAGATAGTTATGTATAAATAGATACGGATAGAGATAGATAGATATATAGATATAAATAGATAGATAGATATGGATAAATAGATATGGATAGATAGATAGATATGGATAGATAGATAGATAGATAGATGGATATGGATAAATAGATAGATAGATATGGATAAATAGATATGGATAGATAGATATGGATAGATAGATAGATAGATAGATAGATAGATAGATAGATAGATAGATAGATAGATAGATAGATATGGATAAATAGATATAGATAGATAAATAGATAGATAGATAGATAGATAGATAGATAGATAGATAGATAGATAGATAGATAGATAGATAGATAGATAGATAGATAGATAGATAGATATGGATAGATAGATAAATATGGATAGATAGATAGATAGATAGATATGGATAGATAAATATGGATAGATAGATAGATAGATAGATAGATAGATAGATAGATAGATAGATAGATAGATAGATAGATAGATATGGATAAATAGATATAGATAGATAGATAGATAGATAGATAGATAGATAGATAGATAGATAGATAGATAGATAGATATGGATAGATAGATAAATATGGATAGATAGATAGATAGATAGATAGATAGATAGATAGATAGATATGGATAGATAGATAGATAGATAGATAGATAGATAAATATGGATAGATAGATAGATAGATAGATAGATAGATAGATAGATAGATAGATAGATAGATAGATAGATAGATATGGATAAATAGATATAGATAGATAGATAGATAGAGATAGATAGATAGATAGATAGATAGATAGATAGATAGATAGATAGATAGATAGATATGGATAGATAGATAGATAGATAGATAGATAGATAGATAGATAGATAGATAGATAGATAGATAGATAGATATGGATAGAGATAGATAGATAGATAGATAGATAGATAGATAGATAGATAGATAGATATGGATAGAGATAGATAGATACAGATAGATAGATAGATAGATAGATATGGATAGATAGATAGATTGTTATAGATATATAGATACAGATAGATAGATTTTTTTAGGCAGATATAGAAAGATAGAAATATATTCAGATAGACGGATAGATATAAATAGACTGATAGACAGAGATGCTAATTGATCTTGCCATTGTGTTGTGGTTTTGCAGTGTAGTGTTACATGTTTATCTATGCTTTGTTTATGTTCTGATCACACATATAACCAACGCTTAAGGCATTTTCAAGACCAGCTCATTTTCTCTCTAGATATCAAGAGCCCCCTAATGTGAGCTACACACGCTATCAGCCAAGCCGGCGCGGTGATCCTCCATACAGTGTAACGAGCTATTCCTTTAATGGACGAGAGGAGGGATATAACAAAGGGATAAGTTACTTTAGGCTATAAACATACAGATACACCACACAGAGGTGAAGTCCCCCACACACATGTTATATATGTTGACTCAATTAAAATGTATGTTACTCATACAAAGAAACCATGAATAATGAATAAAATCTCCAGACTGTCACCAGGAGACAGACAATCCATGTGCCTTACATAAAGATATAAAAAGTCCAGAAGTAACAAATTAAATACACTATATTGCCAAAAGTATTCGCTCACCTGCCTTGACTCGCATATGGATGGGTGAGCGAATACTTTTGGCAATATAGTGTATATATCGAAGGTTTCACAATTGCAACAGGCCCCAGCCCTGTGTAGTGTGTCCTTTTCACCTGGGGGGCACACTCTGAGGGTCCGGCTGGCTGCATGCCATTAGGACCCTCATACACACTACACATTACTGAGTTTTATTGCTGTGGAGCTCTATGATACGGTCATACACACCGCACATTACTGTGAGTTTTACTGCTGTGGAGCTCTGTGATACGCTCATACACACCGCACATTACTCCTTTTATTGCTGTGGATCTCTGTAATGTACTCAAACACTGCACATTACTGTGAGTTTCATTGCTGTTGAGCTCTGTGACATGCTCATACACACCGCACATTACTGTGAGTTTCATTGCTGTGCAGATCTGCAATACACTGTGAGTTTTATTGCTGTGGCACTCTGTGATACGATCATATACACCACACATTACTGTGTGATTAATTGATGTGGAGCTCTGTGATACACTCATACACACCACACATCACTGTGAGTTTTATTACTGTGCACCTCTGTGATACACTCATACACACCACGCATTACTGTGAGTTTTATTGCTGTGGACCTTTGTTATACAGTAATGTGTGGCATCTATGAGTGTATCACAGAGCTTCACAGCAATAAAACCCACAGTAATGAGCGCTATGTTTGAGCGTATCACAGAGCTGTACAGCAATAAAAACCACAGTAATGTGTGGCATCTATGAGCGCATCACAGAGCTCCACAGCAATAATACCCACAGTAATGTGTGGCATGTATGAGCCTAAGTTATATATATGTGGGGCTCTGTGATACAATCATACACACCGCACATTACTGTGAGTTTTATTGCTGTGGATTCTGTGATTCGCTCATACACCCTGCACATTACTGTGAGTTTTATTGCTGTGCACCTCTGTGATACACTCATACACACCACGCATTACTGTGAGTTTTATTGCTGTGGAGCTTTGTTATACAGTAATGTATGGCGTCTATGAGCGTATCAGAGCTTCACAGCAATAAAACTCACAGTAATGAGCGATATGTATGAGCGTGTCACAGAACTGCACAGCAATAAAACCCACAGTAATGTGTGGCATCTATGAGCACATCACAGAGCTCCACAGCAATAAAACCCACAGTAATGTGTGGCGTGGATGAACCTAAGTTATATACCTGTGGAGCTCTGTGAAACACTCAAGCACACCACACATTACTGTGAGTTTTATTGCTGTGGAGCTCATATGTTGAGGGGCAAGGATAGTAGGAAGGGGAAGGATGCTCCTTCATGGACTCTTGCACCTCGGCCCTGAGGTTTATAGATATGCCTCTGATAGGGATTATAGATCTTTAAAGTCAAAGCATCAAGTGGCATCAATAAAAAGCACAAATTAATCAAATTTTAATGTTGTTTTACCCTGCGATGGAAGTATTTTATATCCTGAGAATAATCACGCCTTAATCATTAACTGGCTTTTTTTTAAATAAATAAAAATGCTTTGACAAAGACTTAATGAGAGTTTTCTTTCGTTCTTCCCGCTACTTTACTAGAATAAAGAAAACGGTGGCGTCCAACCGAGCTCGTTACCAAAGACAAGTGAAGGAAAATGAATAAACACACCTACCATGATCAGAGAACAAACTGCGTCAACCCACTGGGAATAACACAGATATTTCTATGCATTATATTATTTTTACTCATTTTATTTTAACACAGACACATAAATATATATAAAGCATAACATATGCTTACGATATATGGAGTATCAGCGCCTCCCACTCACAGATGCACATAGTGACTCCTTATGAAGCCTCCTCTGCCTGGAGAGTGGAGTTAATTCACGTATTTAGAGTCTAATAAATACAAAACATTTCTGATTGATTCTCACAAACACTAACAAAAAAAGGACAATGGAAAAAACTTTATTAAAAAAAGGCAGATTTTTATTGATTTCGAGACTAAAGAGCTTCCTTTGACTCCTCGGTTAATAGACTTTAAGGAACATGTCCACAGGAGTCTCTTATTCGTGAGGGCTGAAAATGAAAACATTGTGCTAATCGATGTGTCACTAACAAGTCAAATTATAATTATTTGATATCAGGGGACACAATGTCAGGGCCACTTGTTATGGCGGGACCCGCAACCTGCTCCAGAGCAATGATAGACGATTCTGGTCCACCAGGGACTTCATCAGAACGACAAGGTCCATGATGCTTAGAGCATCACGAGACATGTAATTCTGAAACATCTAGGCCAGGGCTGTCAAACTACGGCACCCCCCAGTTGTTTCTCCACTACAACTCCCATGGTTCCCTGGCAGGAATTCTGGGTATTGTAAGCATTAACATCCGGGAGGCCGTACGTTTGACAGTCCTGATTTAGGCTGCCAAGGGTAACCACCTCAGCACTAGGTCTTCATGACTAGCTTGGTCGCCTTAGCCATGCCATGTTTTTGCCATATTTGCTGGCTCTAGCCGCAACCAACCATCCTTTAAGTTGAGGTGTCTCTACATGGGGAAACCATGCATGCTGAGCTCACGGATGTGAAACAAATCTTTGGATAGGTCCTGGCTTTGATGTAGACAGACTGGGCACCTCCTTACTATATGTCTTGGGTGCCATCTGCCTATGGTATCCAGTGGCTTTCGTCATGCGAGCACACTAGTCAGCCAGTATGGTGTATTATCTCCATGGGCTGTGCCACAATAACAATCCTGTGCAACCGAACACCTACACATTTGCATTCAGGGACGACGAAGTACATCAATGGCTCAGCAGAGCTTGTAGTCCAGTCAAACATTAACTTGTCTCCTTTTGTGTTTCCTGGTAACTTATCTTTTTACCAGCCAAGAAAACATGGTTTGGCATGTACACTTTGTGTTTTCGGTGCTTTCTTAGATCTTCAAAATGTGCCAGGCCAGTCTAAACCTTGTTCTCCTGCCAACTACTCGTTATCTATTGGCCCAGCTCCAGACACCACCTCGTTTTGACTTAAGAAGGGGCAGGACTTCAAGCAGGAGGTAGTGCAAAAGGAAATTTATTGAGGGGGAAGCAACCCCACTAAACGTGACGTTTCGCCCAATGGCCTTAGTCATAGTATGAAGTACTGCTCCTTCTTAAGTCTGGATGATATAGGGACATCGGTGTCCCTCTTGAGTGGAGATCGCAGAGGTATTGTGGCGCCAGGCTCCCATCCTGTAGGTTGTTTCTTCTTACCGCCTCGTTTGGTCTGTTGTCCAATTCAGGAGTTGAACTCTTGAACTGGACAACTCCATGTACTCTACTGACTCTTGAGGAACAAGACACACTTCAGGTCCTCTCCTCTTTGATAATGGTATGGGTGGGCACCTATACTTTCCGGAATCCCAAGTTCAGGAAACGCAAGATACACCACCGTAACGCACCGACAGAACGCGGCTTAACTTACCCATGCTCCAGTAGACAAGAGAACATTTCTTGAATCTCATTTGATGGGCAGAGACACTGTCGAAAGGAATTTGAATTATGACGGAGGCTAGGGTATTAACCGTATTACGAAACGAGAAGCGATTGCTGAGAAATAATGGCCCCTTAATGTTATATGTGATGTGTAGGCCACAGGAGCAAGTGTAGGGGGACATCTTGATCAGCTATAAATATGCAAGCTTCACGAGACTTTGCTTCCTGTCGGAGGTGGCTCGACCGAGGATACTTGTATCTAAATGAAATACTGTATGATTACCTGACACGATACATTTTTATCACTGAAGAGCTAAAGATCTGTTGAAAACATATTTTGCTTATCAACTCAGGTCTTCAGAGGAGATGGTAATCAGATCCTTTCCGCAGATCAGATTTCTTACTTGCAATTTCTGTGAGTGAGCAGATCCGTATCTGCCCAAAAAACACACAAAACCTGTCAAAATAATATGCACATACTTATTTATAGTGTCTGGTTTATGTCATCAACCTGAGCAGTATAGCAAACTATAAAAATGGTACCGCGTGATGCACATCTCCTACCAGGTATGTGTCATTACCCATCCATTTACAGATGGAATACCAGGATGGGTCATGTCATGTCCACCCCACAAGCATTTCATTGTCCTTCCCACCCAATGCCCACTTGGGTGTAACAATGGCATGTTCCTACAAATTTTAATATCCCTCACTCACCATGGGTGAGTCTTGGTTGTTGACAGTGGCATTCCCACCTTCGTTTGTATTGTTACCCACCTATCCAATGTCCATGAGCCGGTTAGAACAGGGGTTGAACAGTGGCATGTCTACCTCTTTCTTTTTTTAAGCCCCCACTTGCCACACATGGGTGGGGAGTGGGCTGAGGTAGATTCTGCCATGCCCCCCATCTAGGTACTGCACAGCATTAGCTAATCTTTTGACCTCATCAGTGTTAGCATAATAGTGGTGAGCAGTCAATGGCTGCTCACTTCTTAGGTGATCTTGCCCCCACCCACACCATAATCGGCAGGTGAATGGATGTTATTTTGGATCATTACGATCCCCATATGCTTTTTTTGCCTTTTGTTTTGCTGTAGATGTTCGTCATTTGCTTTTGTTCATATGGCATTTTGGCTAATCAATATACAGCCTGTGACGTGCGTCACTTTGGATTTAAAGTACATGGGCCTAGAAATGTATTTGGGAGGAGCGTGCCTGATGTTTTATATTGTTTCCCTGCTCTTTCCTTTGTTAAAGTCACCCTGTATCTACAATTCTAGATCCAGGGTGTTTGTGTTCTGTGTGCCCTATTCCCAGATGTCTCTGTAATATTAATATTCCCTTTGTATTTATTGTGGAGTCTCCTGTGATATAACTGTATATACTGTGTTATTCTTTTCATTTGTGAGTTTGGATTCCTTTGGCCATGTTTGCATCACCCTCCCCCGTGGAAACAGTTGTAACCAGATTCCTACTCCCTAAGCCATTGTTTCAATGATGGGCGTGTTTCCACTGTTTCTGTACCTTCCCTGTGAGTTTGTTTTAGCCAGTTACCAAATTTAAATAAACTCAGTCTACATTTGGATTTTAACCTGCAAGGGTTTCCTGCACTTCCTTGGGTTTTGGGGAGCAGTCTGCACGTGGACAGTGAACCCCCATGTTACACGGCCGAATTGCCAAATCAACATACAAAAAACAATGCACAAGTCGAAGAGGCAAGGGGTTATTCACTAACCTCCGAATTCGCAACCGAATTGCACCGAACGGTGAATTTCACCAGAGGTGCAATTTTGGGGCAATCGGACTATTCTCAAATCTGTCAATTGGCAAAATACAGGCAAATTTACAGCAAAATGTGGTGCAATTCGCTGAAATTCGGCAGCACCGCAATTGTCCCGTTGGAAACTGTCGATTCATCTATTTATAGAACACTGAATTGCACCGAAATTTTTGGCAAGAAATCACATGATTTTCAGTGTTTCAATTTGATAGGTTTAAACAGGAGAATGTATGTTTTAACCCCTTCAGCGGCATTTCACCGCTGTGTGCTGAGCTAATTTTTACTGCTTTTGCTCATCATGTTTAAATGCGATTTGAAGCCAAATTTTATTATATGACCCAGACATATTATATATCGTTCTTTCCGGCAGACTCTGCAGATTCATAATATATCATTATTATATGTATACATCAAGTCCTGTCTGTATATTATAACAAAAAATGCAATAAAATTAGAATTTTTAATCATCTGCAGCGTGTAAAGTGTTTTTTTTCACATTTTATCACATGAACATTTGTGGTTATAATTTCTATGGGTTGCGCTTGTACAAAAATTACAAATGGGGACTTGTTAAATTTTTTGGGTGGAATTACGTGATTTAGCAAACGCACCCCATAGAAAAAAATCATGAGTGCAGCATCATTGTTCACATTATAATTGAAATGGGAACAGTATTGCTGCATTAATAAAAACAACACACAAAAAAACATGTTTTTTTATTTTAATTTTTTTTAGTTATTTATTTTTTATATATTTTTTTTTACTTTGAACCTGGTCATGTGTGATATCATTCGGAAGGCCATGCTCAGGCCTTTCGAATGACATACTCCATGACCCACTAGCTACCACGGTTCTGGAGATATCTGGGTTCAAATGAATCCTGTATCTCCACCAGGGGATTTCCCTGAAGCCAGAACGCCGCGGGACCCCGGACAGAGAGGTGAGTATCTCCGCTGGGACTCTCGCTTTCAATTGACGAGTGGGGAACATCCTCCGCATATAGCGGGAGTCAATGAGGACATTCTCCACACGTCATCCGCAGCAAAGGGGATAATGTCTTTTTAGGCTAGGGTCAGACGAGCGCAGTTATCACGTCCGTGTTGCCGCACATTTGTACGTCCGTGGCAGCATAGCATTCTGACCAATGGAGCCCCACACACGAAGTACATCCGCACAGAAGTGCGGATGCGTGGCGGACGCGGCAAACGGACGCAGGTTAGGCAAGAACGTAATACTGCTAGAACAGACGTGCGGAGTGCGCCACGTCCACAACGTCCGTGTAGCTTTGTATGTGAGTGATGAAACGAGGTCAGATGGACTGCATTTATACGTCCAGCATTTTTGACGGACAGAATGTTTTTTCATTTTAATTTATTTTCCCTGCTACATCAGTCAAAAAGTACATCAGTGAAAAAACCCGACTGTGTGTGGCCACTACCTTGTTGTCAGTCAGTAAGTACGTCTGTACTGCACGGACGCACAGTCCATACAAAATGCGCTCATCTGACTCTAGCCTAAAAGAGCATTAATTATTTAAAAAAATTTGCAAAAAAAAACTTATTTTTATTTTTAAAAGAACTTTTTGTCTTTTTTAAGTCATTTTCTTTACTTTTTAAAAGACTTTTTTATTATTTTTTAACAGACCTTTATCTTATTTTTTAAAGGACTTTTTTATTAGACACATTTTTATTATATTTTTAATCGATTTAAGCTCCTATCAGGAGAAAAGGAGACTTTTTTCAGTTAGGTGTATTCGCCAATGCCAATTCGGCAGTTTTCACTAAAGTTTGATAACTGCTTCGGTGACTCCATTTTCTGCAAAATACACCAACCATTCGAATAATAGTGAATTCACTGAATTTTTGACCAAATGGGATCAATGAAATGAGCCGAAACGCAAAGCAGCACCAAAATTGAATGCAAATAGAATTTGTGAATAGAACCCAAGAGATTTGGTGGTCATTGAGTATAATCTAAAGAGCCAGCCATATAAATATGAGCATTTCCAGGTAATTTAACATTTCTATGGAAATCTTGGATTACAGATGGTTTTGCTCAAAATACAGACAGCTGAGATCTTTTCGACTGTTTCCTGGTGGAGGCAAGAAACTCATAGCTCTGCTTGTGCTGACCCAGGTTATGAGGAGTAATGACTTCGAACCTCTCTCTAAAATGTACATAAAGGTAATTAAACAGCCTGTCAATCAAGATATCGTGGCATTGGTGGTCCCACTTGACTCCCCTTTCACTTGGCAGATGATATGTCCCAGTCCTTTCTGACACCAAGGGACAACCCATCAATCATGATGTTAATGGAGGCATCGAGGAGGAACCCTTCAATTAACTATAATGCGAAAATCTCAACTGACAAAGGGAAAAGGGTAAAAAGGACAAAAAGGATAAAGATAAATTGCACAAAATATCAAAAACAAAAAAATAATTATCGACAAAATAGTATTCCTCAACAAGGTGGAATTTTACCAATCAGACGTTGGAACCAATGCCAATGCACCAGTGGCAATTATTGTTCTCATCATCGTTTATATGGTACATAAATATACAACCCGAAGGGCACAAACCTGCAAAATGAGGACTTCACAGCTTGAGTTCCATGGTTTTGGATTGCCAACCACCACAGTAATGTTAAAAAAAAAATGTTGATGTCACTCCAAGCAAATCCATTGTATCTCAGGTTCAGGCACAGAAGCCCCGTTTCGGCTCACATTGAGCGTTTACCAAGAGTCATGGCTTGATAAAGACTCCGAATTTGTGCCGAAACGTCGTGTCTGTCCCTTGATGCCATTAAATGAACACTTCTACATAGATGTAGGAATCCCAGCCCTCCTCTCAAGTTCTCAAGTGGTTCAATCATGTAGGTTTTATCGAAATCAAGGATCTCAAACTCCGCCCCCCCCAGATGTTTCAGAACTACACCTCCCATGATTCTCTAGCCATTTACGTCATTGTGAAGAATTCTGGGGATTGTAGGCTTTAGACATCTGGGGGGCGGAGTTTGAGATCCCTGATCTTGAAGGTCAGGGTGGCAACGTTTTGGCCAAATCGATGGCATGCACGAAGTCATTAAATTGACTCAATGGATTTGCGTGTGTGACTTCCATTATTCTTTTTCAACATTTCTGTGGTGCAAACAATTTCTGAAGCGCATTACAATAAAAAGTGTCAAACAAAGCCAACAAAGTGGCCTACGCAGAAGAGCCAGCCTGCACAAGTTGGGTTGGAAGAGAACGAGGGAAATAACCACCAACTTGTTTGTAGTCACTGTCACGACCTAACTACGCGTGCTGCTGCGCAAAGACGCTGGGTTAAGCCACGCACTATCTATCTATCCTAGACCCAGATAATTACACGAACTTCTCTACCTGTCCCGGCCACACTACCTCTCACAACAGGCACGTAGAGCGCGATATACTGATCCCAGGATTGCAACGCAGCACAAGTCTTCTCCTGAAGCACATACTCACTACGTCTCTCACAATCCTGGAACTCACTTTCTTATTCTATTAGTAACGCTGCCACCAGTCCTCACGGACACTACGCGCGTCGCAACAGGAGACGCAGGGCTTAGCAACCGCACTATCCTAGACTCTGACAGTGACTACGGATCTCACAATTCCCTGCCGTTTCCTGACGACCGCAACACGCAATTTCTTATATATAACCGAGCTTAAGGCAAATAGCAATTCTCCCAATCTCTTAGGTAGCGTGGATTTCATCAGCCAGAGTCAAAACTTAAATATTTTTTGGTTTATTTATGATAGAAAAAGAATCACAGTGCTTGGTTACATAAAAACTTATAACTAGAATAAATCAATTACTTATACAATACACAGCAAAATATAAAGAAAAATGTGTTAATCACAGAGCCTTACTTATGACGGAATAATCCGTAGCTAGCATCGGTGCCTCCTGGGACCTGGAGGTAGAAGGTAGGAACATGGACCGATCAGTCCTCTTTAGAAGGTGCCCCAAGTGATCATCCCTGAGCCATGCTTGATTCAGAATATATATACCCTTCCTGATCTTTCCAGCCCCCACCCACCAATGGCCCAGTGTCCTGGACTCCATTTCCCAGAGTGCAATTCTCGCTCGTGCTCAGTAAGCTTGTCAATTAATCTTTAATTGCCTAAAGGCGTCCCTCTCCCTCCAGACCCCCCTTAGAGATCAAGGATGTCCTTCCTGTCTTTGAAGATGGTGTCCCCATCTCTTGGTGCCGACCTGGCTGCCAAGGTGTGATTTTCTATGTTAGTGTACAAAGAAATTCCCTTTTTACAGCTACGTGTTATATCCTCCCACCCAGGGAGAAAGCTAAACATTTTGATTACATTTCAGTTGTGGATACACAAATATGAATATAACTCTATATGGAGGAGAGGAGATATGTATGAACCGGCAGATAGACACATATATACAGGCAGACCCTTATATAGATAGAAATACAGGTCTAATCTGCCACAGTCACGGTCATCAGTTGAAGTGATTGTATGTGCCGACACATTGAGCACCGTAAGCAAGTACATAAAACCAGAAGACGGAGCCCGGACCCTAATGAAATAACACTTATATTAAAATCCTCCACAGAGAGACTAAAATTCAAAAAACAGAAAAGTAAAAGAGCCGGAGGAAAGTCATCGCAGGAACACGCTCAGGTAAATAAGACATAATTGTCGGATGCTTCTTGTATTTTAGTGAAGGTAAAACAAGAACAGCTTACAGCTGAAAGCTCAGCTTTTCATTCAGCCGAGAGCTTCGGAGCAAACGATTTTGTCAGCGTAACCAAATAAAAATGGCTTGCAGCCGGCGACGGACACTGAAGGGGGTCGGGGAGATCAGAGACAAAGATTTTTAACTATTGGATCCAACCAAATGTGACATTGACTGGTAAGAGTCACAAACAGGATACTACAGACCAGTGTCTATGTTTGTGGGTGATTGTGTATTCTGACAGTGTAATTAGGGGCAGGGCAATAGACCAAAAATTTATTAGCAGGCAAATGGAGAGCACCCTTTTTGCCCTATAGGGTTAACTCACAGATTATGTCTGATTAGGATTGCCCTGCCCTTATAGGAGCTGTGGTTCCCTCTGAGAGGGACAGTCCTGGTGCTGGGTACAGCAGTGAAGGAAGCTAAATCCTGAAGCTAAAAGGAAAGTACATTTTGTTTTACTTATTGGTAAGCGGCTTAGCCGCCCAATATTATAGATAGGCTCTCATAAGGAGTAGACAATTGATATACCTTTGTGTTCTTTTTCCTGTTTATGGTGTATCCTGCAACTTCCCTGGCTGCATAATAAAGAAAAGCAGAAGAACTGACCCCTGTGTCCAGTGGCTATATCAAAGTAAGTATAGATTATATATGAATGTGTCCCAAGACCTTTTTATGGACCCGTTTTTAAGCATAATATCGGACTGATAGAAGTAGCCACGCAGGAACGTAGAAATAGGCAATTTTCTGGATTTCCTGGATTTTATTATTAATATTTGTTGTCCCGTTTTCATCATAAAGCCAGAGGACGTCCGGGTAATTCCGAGAGGGTCATCCCGTGCATATTTCATAAGGAGGTGCCACGGGTTACACAAAGGATAGGAATCGTAGCTGAGCACAAAAACATATCATAAAAAATACATAAAACATTTAAAAATAGAAATACCTCCACACCTCCATGTTGATGTCATTTGAAATAAATACTGCAACAAATATATTTGCAATGGTACCTCCAAACGGGACAAAGCTCTTTCTAGACTTAAAAACACAACCAGCCAAACCACACAGTCTGATTGTTCTCTCCATGGAGCAATATGCCTAAATTCAAAATACAATGCATTGAACTGCAATGAAAAACTAAAGTTAGCATATAATACTCAATTTGCATACCTTTAAAATGCAAAATTTGTGTGCCCCCTGGGGAGAGACAACATTCCCGGTTAGACATCACTCTTGTCACCCCTGTATTACTGTATAGAAGCTACAAGGAGCAGTCCCCACCCTCACTGTAACAAAAAGCTAAACTTTACTGCTGCATTCCAGCAGCAAGGATTTGACAGAATACAGGGAGAGCTGTGGGATCAAACACTGCTGTACAGGGATAAGGTTCATGGGGTCATAATGAGTGTAAATCCCTGTACAGTACAGATACAAGGTATTGCTGTTAATGCCATACACAGGCATTATGCAGCACATACAGGTACAAGGTGTTGCTGTAATTTCCATACACAGGCATTATGCAGCACATACAGATACAAGGTGTTGCTGTAATTGCCATATACACAGGCATTATGCAGCACATACAGATACAAGGTGTTGCTGTAATTTCCATACACAGGCATTATGCAGCACATACAGATACAAGGTGTTGCTGTAATTGCCATATACACAGGCATTATGCAGTACATACAGATACAAGGTAATGCTGTTAATGCCATACACTGGCATTATGCAGCACATACAGGTACAAGGTGTTGCTGTAATTGCCATACACAGGCATTATGCAGCACATACAGATACAAGGTGTTGCTGTAATTGCCATATACACAGGCATTATGCAGCACATACAGATACAAGGTAATGCTGTTAATGCCATACACAGGCATTATGCAGCACATACAGGTACAAGGTGTTGCTGTAATTGCCATACACAGGCATTATGCAGCACATACAGATACAAGGTGTTGCTGTAATTTCCATACACAGGCATTATGCAGCACATACAGATACAAGGTATTGCTGTAATTGCCATACAGAGGCATTATGCAGCACATACAGATACAAGGTGTTGCTGTAATTTCCATACACAGGCATTATGCAGCACATACAGATACAAGGTGTTGCTGTAATTTCCATACACAGGCATTATGCAGCACATACAGATACAAGGTGTTGCTGTAATTGCCATATACACAGGCATTATGCAGCACAAATAGATAAAAGGTGTTGCTGTAATTGCCATACACAGGCATTATGCAGGACATACAGATACAAGGTGTTGCTGTAATTTCCATACACAGGCATTATGCAGCACATACAGATATTGCATTGCTAATAATCTCATTATGATCACTACAAACCCCCATAAGCAAGAGATCTCACCATTTTATTATCATTTACTGCATCTGACACAAAGGCCATTTCTGCCTGCATGCTGATAATGCAGACCCCGTGTGACATTATGCGAGATAAGGGACGCCATCCAGAGTTCCAAACCTTTCATCCCAGTAATATTTCTGTATAGGACAAACCAATACATCAAATATTAAAAATGCACAAATTTACATTATTTCCAATTTTTAACGATCTCAGAATAACAATCTTTATGCAGATTGGCTATTTTACGTTACATTGATGCATCGACGACGCATCCCATGCTTTTATTTGCCTGCGTAATCATACATATTACATTCACATACCCGTGCATTGATTTATTACAAACGGAAGACATCCTGAGCACGCACTTTATTATCACTTTTCTTCTATTATTTTAATTTATTCCATTAAATGTCAAAGGAAAGTGCAGTATGTTAAAGAAGCCTTGTACTATAGGGTAATGACATCAAACGAGTCTCCCGATGCTAAACATAGCAAAAAATCATCTATCTAAATGGATTTTAATTTTGTTCATGTCAGGTTACATTATATCATTACATGTCAGGTAGTGTTAGCTCAGAGCATGATGGGACGTAATGCATCATGTAAATGGAACTCCAGGTAGCACGAAACACCCCGACAGAGCATGGAAGCTACTTCCCCGCGTATCATATTATGGGCAATGTTTTCAAGTAACTCCGGCGAAGGGGACATATGGCACCAATGATTTACGGACGGCGCAACTTAATGTATCGGAGCATGATCAACTGGTGAAACATTCAGTATGTTCTCTGGAGGGAAATTACACGAGATCAATCAGGGTATGAAATGAACGTGGGGCTAATTTCTGCAGAAAATAACAAATTTATGTAAGTTGTATATTTGTTTTTTATACATTTTAGTGTGTGTGTTTGTGCATTAGCTTTCCCTCGGTCCCTCACCCTCCATTGATGCCTTTTACTGTTTTACTGATCATTTTCAACTCTGAGACTAAGGTAATAAATGTTCGTTAAGTTAGTTACAGGGGAAATAACAAGGAAACTAAAAGAGAATATCAAAGAATATCATCAAAGTACATCTAACCTATGCATATGACTCAATGTCGCCGCCACCTCTATCCTCTGCCCTGTTCATGCTGCTACATCCACCCGCTAATTGGTGAGATGCCCTGTTCATGCTACTGATTTTATCTTCAGGTTGGTGGGCTGTCCTGTTCACGTTGCCACCTCTATACTTCTGGCGGTGAGCCGTCCTGTTTGTGCTGCCAGTCGACCACTATCCTTCTCCTGTTCATACTGTCACCTCTATCATTCTCCTGGTGATCCACCTTGCTCATGCGTCTACGTCTACCCTTCTGCTGCCAAGCTGCCCTGGTCAATAAGCCACTTTTATCCTTCTCCTGGTGAGCCCCTTTTTTCAGAATGCCACCTCTATCCTTCTACAGGTGGGTCCCTTTTTTCAGAATGCCACCTCTATCCTTCTCCAGGTGGGCCCGTTTTTTTAGAATGCCACCTCTATCCTTCTACAGGTGGGCCCCTTTTTTCAGATTGCCACCTCTATCCTTCTACAGGTGGGTCCCTTTTTTCAGATTGCCACCTCTATCCTTCTCCAGGTGGGCCCCTTTTTCACAATACCACCTCTATCCTTCTCCTGCTGAACCACCCTTTTCACTGTGCCACCTCTATCCTTTTTCCCGTTGAGCGCTCCTGTTGAGCTGCTCTTTTCCCACTGCCACCTCTATCCTTCTCCTCGTGAGCCATCTTTTTCATGGTGCCACCTCTGTCCTTCTCCTGGTGAGCCACCTTGTACATGCTGGTACCTCTATCCTTCTGGCGAGCCACCTTTTTCACGGTGCCACCATTGTCCTTTTCCTGGTAAGCCATCCTGTTCACACTTCAACCGCTATCCTTCTCCTGGGGAGCCATTCTTTTAGCACTGCCACCTCTATCATTCTCCTGGTGAACTGCCCTGTTCATGTTGCCAGCAGTACACTCCTGGTGGAGAGCCGCCATATTCATGAAGCTCTTTCGTCATTTACGCTGCACTTGATTGACCATACATAGCTGCCTTGTAAAGGCAAAAATAAGATATTGTGAATGCTTTTTTCAACAGAAGCAGAAAACATCCCCGACAGGAGTGTTTGTCCAGAGACTGCCATTAGCCACCACTATCTTATTAAGTTATAGTTTTGTAAATTGAGCTGCAGGTTTGGACACAGTTCAGGATTAGGGATGAGCTGTTTGGTTCGGTCGGTTTGGAGTTCGATTCGAACATCGGCCGTTCGAAACTTCACGAACTTCGAACTTTTTGGGACGTTCGCCAAAAGTTTGAAAAAAAAAATATTTTGAAAAAAGTATAAAAAATGCTTAAAAAATACTAAAAAATCTAGAAATAAAGAGACTCTTTACTGCAGAATATTATAAGCAATGGTTTATTAGATATTGAATTAAAATGGGAATATTTTTAACACTGAAGCCAATGGGATAAAATATTCTTGTTACTAAAACATCAGGCAGACACGGCCCTCTAATCAGGCACTATAGAGGGCAGCCTGCTGGGGTCTCCCAAGGAGCATGCGGCCGCTGGATGACAGAGCTGCGACTGTGCGGGCTAGCCGCCCAGGTGCATGTGGCAGAGGCAGGCGGCGCATGGAGGGAGCCACTGCACCTGCGGCCACGGCAGACCCCCCCCACAACCAGGATCCAGGGAGCCCCCACTGACCACCAGGCTAAGGTAAGGTGACACATTTCTAAAAAAAATAAAATCCAAGGACATTTTTAAATGTCCCCAGGAACATAAACTCCCCGGGAACTCTACCTTGCTGAATGTATTTAATTATATATATATTAGATACATTCAGCCAGGTAGAGGGGGTGGCATGTGGGCTGTGCAGGGTCTAAGGCAGTGGTTTGTTATATTTGTATATTTTTAGCAAATTTATAGAGGAAGGTAAGGGCAGGTATGATATATATAGATAAGATTCTTATGAATATATATATCCAGACTTGTATTACACACACATTTTGGCAACTAATTGCCCCCCCCCCCATTTGGCTGATCCCTCCAGAAGAAATGTTGAACCCGATAGAGCAGAGAATAATATATATATTCTCTGCTCTGTCAGGTTCAACATTTCTTTTGGAGGGATCAGCCAAATGGGGGGGGGGCGCATTTAGTTGAGATTGTCCACATGCCACCACCCCCCATGTGCATATGTGTATATATGGTCTGAGGTCTGTGGGTGGGTGTATATATATATCTGCATGTTGATATATACGTATATGTCTGTGTGTGGTAGGTGATTTTCTGTCACCTCTGAAAACATTTCCCACAAAGTGGATCTAAGAGAAAGTCCCATGAGGCAGCAGTGGGGCCAGAGATGGTACTTTCTTTCCTTCCCAATCGAGGCAATATGTATTGTTACAGAAATTCTATCTTTCCTCCCACAAACGTGTCTCAATGTCAGATTCTACTCCCACTGCTGCCACCACCACCACCACCTGCTGCCTCCAATGTTACATTACTATGAGTTATGCCATTAGATATTAAAATTTATCAAGTGTCTGTCAGCGTATAAATGCATTTTCAATTCCTGATGAGCTTCCTGCTGGTTGGCAGCTCGGTGATGATAGGTAGATTAATGAAAAAGGTGGGAAAAGAAGAGAATTTAGTGGATTAAAACGTTGTAATTAAACCGATCGGGGCGCACAAGGTCGATATTTGGTGAACACCAGTCAGATATCCGACCTACTACTAATGCTTCAGACATCCAATGTGAATAGTCATATGTTTTATGATGTAACGTGTTCAAGCCTGTTGAAATATATTCATGATGTAGAGTAGTGTATGAAGCAGATGTGCCTGGGGTTGTCATTAGCGATGCAAGAGAAATGTAGGACGGGATTGGAGGCCTCCTGGTTAGCTCCAGAAACACACACACACATATCTAGTGTCTATTATATTTAATCATACAATTGGAATATATTTAGCCAAGCGCTCAAAGTTCCTTACAACTTCCTCGTAGTGTCTTCCTTTCTCTTTGCAGATGATTGTGTTTGATTAATGAGACGTAATCAGCATTTATATTGCTTTGTGTCTCTTTGAGGTTGTGCTTGCAGTTATTGATCTACCACGGCAATGCTTTGTATAAACGCTAAGGAGGCTGTCATCTCTGCAGTGCGACCACTGCTGTTGCTGTCCAGTCGCCATTATTGAAGAAGAGACATAGCAGTGGTAGATGGGGTCATAGGGTGTAATGGGGGTCAATATGACTGTCAGGGTATGCACCGTATCGGTACTGGCCTTGCAGGTAATGAGTCCAATATGCAGGGTGCTATGCACTCAGACGGTTGGGTGGGGAGGGATTGCAGTAAAACTAGATAGGAGGGCCGTGGGACAGGACACATATAGGACTTACTGGGATACTGAGGATAAGGGAAACATAGTCCTTGTGTACTGACCACACAGGAGATCCAGAAAATGATCTTGAGGAACACAGTAGGTCTTGGGAGAGTACGGTGGTTCTTGGGAGGAACACAGGGGATTTTGGGACAACAAAGGGGGTCTTGAGAGAACCCAGGGGTCTTGAGAGAACACGGGGGTCTTGAGAGCTGGAACCCAGGGCCTTGAGGGAGAGGAACAGGCTGAAGGAACTGGCAATTTAGCAGGGTAATCACAGGTCTTTCAGGAGCTTGCATAAGCAGGTCTTGTTCCTAGGAACAATTGAGCATCAATCATGAAGCCCCGACTGGAGGGAGGCGTAGCCCTTTATTTCAGGTGAGTGTATGTGTACTGTATTTCACAATGGGGGAAAACCAGGGATGATGTGCAGAGGATTGGCTGAGATACCTGGCTACACCAAACACCTGGACAGGAACAGAGATGATGCAGGAAAGGTGCTGCTGTCAGGTGATGGTACAGTTCAGGCTGTGGATAGGACCCTGACAACTTTTTTCGAGTGGCAGCTGGTTATCAACACGAACAAACAAAAGACGAGCCAGACAAGCCATGAACACAGCTCGTTATTAGTTCATTTTGTCCATTTGGCGCTTGTTGCTTTGTAATTTGGACGGAAAGTTGGTTGAATCACAATTCGAAGGACAATGAATGCACAAGTATTATGCCCATGGTATCAGAGTACGCCTGTGAAATCAGACAATGACTGGGATCTATCCCTTCAAAGTTAGGGTACGCAAGAGTCCAATGACATCAGCAGAAGCCCATGACTAAATTCATACCGTTGTGGGATTCTACGTTGGAATTGATTAATGCATCCGGAGCGAGGAGGAGACCCATAGTGCAGTCCATGAGGGAGATAGTCCCTATGGGTCCTAAGTCGGAAGGCAACACCTGTGGTAGTTGGGTCCTGACTAGGGATGAGCTGTTCGGGTTCGGACGGTTCGGAGTTCGACCCGAACTTTGGCAGTTCTAAAGTTCGCGAATATCGAACTTTTTGGGCGTGTTCGGTTCGGGTTCGAAAAAAAAAAGAAATTTTGAAAAAAGTATAGAAAATGCTTAAAAAAATAGTACAAATTCTAGAAATAAAGAGACTCTTTACTGCAGAATATAATAAGCAACGGTTTATTAGATATTGAATTAAAAACTAATGTGTACGTGGAAAGATTATCAACTCTAAATGACCTCTGTTCACAAACGGGCATAACACCAGGTGTTTTTAGTCTGGTAATCAATTTGATACATTGTACAATATACTGAGGGTGGGGTGGTGTCTGCTTCTGATTGAGATTTGAGAATTAATTTCCCTAAAACATCCTAATATGCTGCATTTAACTGGTGTTTGAAAAAAATCTAAAGCAATGTTATTTTTCACCTCGGGATTAAACATTCACAGTGTTATTCAGAGAGCGGTGAAAAGCAGGAGAATGACTGGAGAAGTGAAAATTCTAGGTCAAAATAGCCAAACCAGAAAAATTCTCCCATTTATCTCACTTTCCAAATCGGCTATTTGGTCTAGATTGTTCTCTTCTCTTGCCAGTTCTCCTGGCTTTCACCTCTCTCTCAGGGTTGTTCAGAGAAAGGTGAAAACCAGGAGAATGGCAGGAAAAGAGAACAATCTGGGCCAAATAGCCGATTCGGAAAGTGAGATAAGGCTAGGGTCAGACTAACGCATTTTTCGCAGCGACCGTCAAAAAGTGCGTCCGAACGCATTGCCGTATTTTTTTCACGGATTGCGCGAAAACGATCATACGATGCACATTTTTGTGCGTGATTTTTTACGGATCCAAACCAGGAAACTTTGGGTGTCTGGACATTATGTTGGCCGGACATGAGCAGGGTCTGACGTCTCCAAATCCCGCACACACGCCGCTAGTGGACGCAGCGCACTCTGTACGTCCGTACTAGCGGTTCTGCGTTCTCGAAAAAATGCGTTAATTTTCCACTTGCATTGCGCAGCCGGACTTTCGTGCGACCGTACTTCGTATATTGGCCGTCGTTGCCCGTCAATTAAGTGCGCCTAAACGGACGTTAAAAATTCACTAGTCTGACCCTAGCCTAAGACTAGGGTCAGACGAACGCATTTTTCACGTTGTCCGTGAAAAAGTGCGTTCGAACGAATGGACGTATTTTTTCCCGGAATACGCGATAGCGGTCATACGATGCGCATTTTCGTCTGTGATTTTGTACGGATCATCAATAAAACCCTTTTGCGTCTGGACGTTATGTTGACTGGACGTGTGCAGCGTCTGACGTCTCCCAATCACGCAAACACGCCGCTATGCGGCCGCAGCGCACTCTGTACGTCAGTAGTAGCGGTTTGACGTTCTCGAAAAAATGCGTTCGTTGGCCACTTGCGTTGCACGGACGAACTTTCGTGCGGCCGTTCGTCGTATGTTCCCCGGCATTGGACGTCATTTGCTGCTAGCACGGCCGTGATTTCGTGCGGCTAAACGCACGTGAAAAATGCGTTCGTCTGACCCTAGCCTAAATGGGAGAATTTTTCTGGGTTGGCTATTTTGACCTAGAATTTTCCATTCTCCAGTCATTCTCCTGCTCTTCACCGCTCTCTGAATAACCCTGACAGGGTTATTCAGAGAAAGGTGAAACTCAGGAGAGTGACTGGAGAATAGAAAATTCTAGGTCAAAATAGCCGAACCAGAAAAATTCTCCCATTTATCTCACTTTCCAAATTGGCTTTTTGGTCTAGAAGTTTCCACTCTCCTGCTTTTCACCGCCAAAAAATCAGTAAACTTTTTCTGCGTGTACGAAAATGTCTCCTCTTTTCATACAGGCTGCCGCCCCAAGCAGTTGTTTATATATAGATTAAAGGAAAAGCATTTACCGTCATTTGAAATGTCATTTTTTTGGTTTTTACATATTTCTATACATCCTAGAAATCCGCCACTTCACGGGCAGGTTATGGGGACCTCCTAGGCACGATATTTGAAGGAAATTTTGGTTTTTATTTTTAACCCTTATTTCATGGAAAACTCACTGTCACTTTAAAAACTTTTTTTAAAATCTTTTTGTCCTTGTTTCCTGTCCCCCAGGGCACTACCCGGACCCCCATACACCTTTTATGGCAAATATGTAGCATATATGCCCTCTTGGAGGGCACTCTAAAAAACCGAATTTTCAGCCCCATTGACTTGCATGGGGGTTCGGGTTCGGGTTCGGTCCCGAACAAATGGGAAGTTCGGGTTCGGGCTCGAACCGAACTCGGGGAGTGTTCGGCTCATCCTTAGTCCTGACATGCTCTTCCACCTACCCAAGTGATGACTACATGGAAAAGGCACAACCACATTAGAGTTCCACCTATTTCCACATTTCTCCAGAAACTGAAACCTAGATAAGACCATATAGTCCGTGCTGAATTATTGACCCTAGAGCGCTTTGGCTGCGGCCATGAAACGTTTTAGCTAATTTTAACGTTGCAATGGGCAGGCATGCTCCCACCAACATTCCGTTGCTCATAGCTACACCCTGGGAAAGTGGGTCAGAATGAGAGTAGAGGATAATTAAGCAGTTTCCAAATCTCATTGTACGTTTTAACCTAGAAGAACCATCACATGGATTCACTTACTTCCTCCTGCCTTTCGTATTATGTTTACCGGCGCAGTATTTCATTTTGTGCCGTTTGAAGGAATCAGACATTACCATATGCTACTTATTTGTAAACTCATTTAAAGCACTTCAAAAGCTTCTAAACGAGATTGGAAAATTCCATGTGTTGGACGAGGTTCACCTGGAGAGGAGCCCAATGGAGGAAAATTATGCAGATATATTGATGATGAAAGTGACCTTGTTTAACAAGTCTGAATGTGCACCAACTTTTTTTTCCTCCCACGGTGCTTTGGGTGCTTAATTTAATTCAATGTGTTTTTCAGGTCCATTTACGTATATCTACAATATTCAATGAATTCCTATGTTAACTTTATAGGTTATTGCATCTATTCCCTCTAAGGAGAAATGCTCATTTACTGAGGTAAGGTGCAGTCCAAAAGACGCATTGCCATTTTATAGTTGAATAAAATAGTATTTTTTATTCTAAATCAGAAAATAATAATATGGAGAATATATAATTTCATATAAAATAAAAATCAGTTTTCCGTGGTTTATTTGTTTGGAACAACAGCAGCAGCAATGCGTTATTTTTACTGAATTTTCAGTATTTTACAAAATTTTTGCAGCATTTTTCTGCCCTAAATTTATTTTTATTAAATTATTTTCTTTATTAGTTTAAAGAAAAAAAATGTGTATTTTACAAAATTTTTGCAGCATTTTTCTGCCCTAAATTTCTGTAAATTATTTTCTATATTATTTGAAAGAAAAAATGGGTATTTTACAAAAAAATCAGCATTTTTCTGCCCTACATTCCTTTTTATGAAAATATTTTCTATATTATGTTAAATAAAAAAAAAGTGTATTTTACAAAATTTTTGCAGCATTTTCCTGCCCTAAATTTCTGTAATTAAATTATTTTCAATGTTATTTTAAAGAAAAAAATGCGTATTTTACAAAATTTTTGCAGCATTTTTCTGCCCTAAATTTCTGTAAATTATTTTCTATATTATTTTAAAGAAAATAATGTGTATTTTACAAAATTTTTGCAGCATTTTTGTGCCCTAAATTTCTTTTTAATAAGTTATTTTCTATATTATTTTAAAGAAAAAAATGTGTATTTTACAAAATTTTTTGCGGCATTTTTCTGCCCTAAAATTCTTTTTAATAAATTGTTTTCTATATTACTTTAAAGAAAAAAAACATGTATTTTACGGAACATTTGCAGCATTTTTCTGCCCTAAATTTCTTTTTAATAAGTTATTTTCTATATTATTTTAAAGAAAAATATGTGTATTATATAAAATTTTTGCAGCATTTTTCAGCCCTAAATTTCTGTAATTAAATTATTTTCTATATTATTTTAAAGAGAAAAAAAGGGTATTTTACAAAATTTTTGCAGCATTTTTCTGCCCTAAATTTCTGTAATAAAATTATTTTCTATATTATTATAAAGAAAAAAATGTGCATTATTTTCGTCCTGGAAGACAAGCCTTAAGGCTGGGGTCAGACGAGCGTAGTGTTCACGTCCGTGATTGCGCCTAAAAGTACGTCCGTGATAGCATGAAAGTAAGTCCATTGGAGCCTGACACATGAAGTACGTCCGCACTGAACTGCGGACGCACAACGGCCGCGGCAAACGGACGCAGGTTAGGCAAGAACGTAATACTGCTAGAACGGACGTGCGGAGTGCGCCACGTCCTCAACGTCTGCATAGCTTTGTGTGTGAGTGATGGAGCGAGGTCAGACGGACTGCATTTATACGTCCAGCATTTTTGACGGACAGAATGTTTTTTCATTGTAATTTATTTTTCCCTCCTACATCCGTCAAAAAATAACTTCAGTGAAAAAACGGACTGTGTGACCACTACTGCGTCATCCGTACTGACGATGTCCGTACTGCACGGACGTACAGCCCGTAGAAATCACGCTCGTCTGACCCCAGCCTAAAATTGTTTTGTGTTGTTCCATCCTCTGCTCGAGGCTGTCCAGCATGGCATTGCACTGGCACGAGACTTGGACGTGTCGGCGACTCAGCAAATAATTTAGATGCATGACAGAGAGAGGTAGTGCAGCTCATTTGCATGTCATACCCAGAATTCACTACTGCATTTTGAAAATGCACACCAGGGAGCTCTGATAAAACAAGTCTCTTAATAGCTCGGACTTGTAGATATTTTTCCCAATGAGATATAGTCTCATCAAATTGTAGATTGGAAGATTATATTCTCACTGTTTTCTCCTCTCCATAAATTAATGAGTGGTTTATACCCAGAAAATAATAACATACAAATCGATACTAATTCCATCTAGGGTTATTGGCAGCTATTGGCTTCCAATAAGTTGTATTTTTGATGGATCACAATCCATCAGACAATATTATAAGAGAAGGAGCAATATGTCAGTCTCACAGCAATCCTCATTCGCTCGATTATGCAAGTCATCGACTCAAGGTGGAAGCTTCATATTCTACATTTCAAGGTGGTTTAGAAGTCCTCCCATCCCAGGAATCTAACATTACACAAACATAACACGTCAGCGATAACACTTAGATCTTCACTCATGACACTTACAATGGGTTCCAAGGCTTCTCCGGGCAGCCAGACCACAAGCATACAACAATGAGGAAGAAAGCAAGTCACACCATCACCCTGAAGAAGAAGCTGATTTATTGGGATGATGCAACATTTTGGTTCTGTTTTCGAACCATTCTCAAGCATGAAAGCTTGAAGAATAAAACCAACATGTTGCATCACTCCAATGAATCAGCTCCTTTGTCGACGTGATGGTTTGACCAGCTTTCCTTTTTCCTATTGCTCTACAGCAGTGCAAGCCAATATGGTGGCGATAAAGTGGAACACCACGAGTCCAGACACTAGCAATCCATTTTCAGATCTGATAAATGCTTCATTAGTATGAATCCACATGAATAACCCACGAGAACACATCTCAATCTCAAACCCACAAACATCCATTTCACCAATATGTCAAATGTATGAAGTAGTCCAACACATACTTCCCTCAAGTACATTGTTCCCATCCACACCATTAAACACTAATATGACCACTGGTTGCTAATTTTGATGTTGGGTGTTTTCAACCAATCAATAACCCCTTCACTTTCATGATCGAGTATACTCGATCTTCAAAAGGAGCCCAACAAGATCGATCTGGCCATATTCCGGAGCAAAGCAAAGGAATTTAATTATTGCAATTGGATTCATTTGCACACGAGCTCCAGAATGTTCCACCACATTTTCAGCACCTTGGACATATCTGCCGAGGTGCTGAAGGTATCTGAACAGCTGGGAGATCAGCTTTTCTTTCACAGAAACGCAGACCTCCAGCTGCATCGCGTTACAGGCAGTAGTGCTTTTTGGCCAGCTGGGGGAGCCCTCTGCATGCCGAATAAGCTTACTGTCTCTAAAATGTATTTTATGAGCGGTAGATACATTTTTACATTGTCTGCATTGGAAAGCGGTTTTCCATAAAACCACTGTGTTCTGGCAGTGGTTTTATGGAAAACCACTTGGTAAAAAAGGGGCTAAAGAGGTCGATTCAGATTAAACCAGATTCTGTCATTAAATTGCATCGTGATCCTATGTATATGTATACCCTACACTCTCAGCTTGTTTTCTGCAACTCTCTCTTTGTGTAAGTGTCAATCCACCTTCCCTCCTCGGCACTGACAAGTACAACAGACATTCCACCCCTTCCAGAGATCCAGAAAGATAAGGAGTCTGCAGTATCCTGAAGGCAGGATGTAGGAAAAAAAAATTGTCAGTTGCTAAAATGCTTCTTTTACTGGGCTGGATTGAGTTTGTTAAATATTACTTCAAGAATAGACTGGAACCATGAATTGGCCAAAGAAGGCCTGTGACGAGGGGCATGGAGAAGCAGAGCCCAATGGAAAGGCTCCATGGGTATAGTATGTATGGGGCTACATATGGGAAAGGTTTGGTGGACTATGGATGGTTTTTGGGTTTCCATTGGCAACTAGTCTATGCCATTTGCGTAGGGCGAGCAGGGTAAACTCCATGGGCCACTCGCCACTGCCAAAAACTGCTTTGTAGATGCACAGAGTCAATGTCCTCCATGGAACTCCACCTGCCGCCAGGACTGCCCGACTTTGAGAGCCCCCCACCTCCAAGTCAGCAATGACATGGGAGTGTTAGTGTGTCTATTTGGAGAGGGGGATGTCCATTTATGGAGTGGAGGGGTGTCTATCTGGGGACGAGAGGGGTCAGGGGTGTCTATCGTGGGGGAAGGGTGTCTATGGGTGAAGATCGTTGGGGAGTTCAGTGTGTGTATCTGTGCGGTGACGTATAAGAGGTGTAGCTCTGAAATCGAGGTCAGGAACCCCACAAAATGTTCTTACCTATAGCCCCATAAATGCTAGAGGCTACAGCCCACCAAACATTTGTCTGGTCCGTCCGATTGACCATTCCGAGCATGGCTTATTTTTTTATAAACCACTAGAACGTCCATTTAAAAATTCATGATTTTTTTTTCACCAATGTAGAAAAGGATCTGATGCCTGGATTCCAGACATCACAAAACCTTTAGTTTGTTTGTTTTCCCCCACGTCTGTACATTTTTAATCTTTTTTTTTCTCATTGGTTAAAATCCCCATTCCCAGTAAATCGATCTCCTACGTGACATTTCTGTTATGCCAGGACATAATAATAACGTGGGAAATAATTGGCTTGATACGATTCGCTCGCTTGTGCGTCATTGTTTGGTTTAATTTATTTATATATTTGTTTTCTTTTGGAGATAATTGCAGCATCGTTACACTCAAAAACCAGTGCAACATGTTAGGATGTAACCTATGGTGGCCGGTTAAGCCCGGTCCTCGTTTACAGGGCATTGTGTAATTAGCATTGTGGTTGGGCCTGCAGAGTTAATTACATATTAACGGGAAGAAGATGCGCTCTGGCAGGCCTATTGTCTTCAAACACCGGTGGGCATCTCTGAGATGTAAATTACGTTTCACAAAACATAAGATACATAGTGGATATTGCAGATCGTACAGCCATTAATGTGACAGAAGGAATAAGAGGAAACTGACACGGCGATACGTACAAAACATAATATATGCATAGCATGCCTATTCCAAAAAAATATCTGCAAGGAGGTCCCCAGGCCCCTATCCTACTGATAAATGGCCTGAGGTTTCCACAACCCCCAACCCATCCTACTGATAAAAGGGCTGAGGAGTCCCCAACCCCCCCCCAACCTACTGATAAAAGGACCAATATGTACATACGAAAATATGGTGTATAAAATGAATTCTAAGGTATGAAGTCCTCTACAATGGACTTCTGAAGCCACCTGTCCTAATGATGTATGGACATCGATTTCCAAGCCCCCTATCCTACTGAAAAAAGACCACAAAATTCACAAACCCCCTCTTTCTACTGGTGATGAAAGGACCAATATGTACATAAGATAATTTATGTATAGCATGTCTTTTAAAATGTAAAGGAGTCCTCTGCAAGACAGTCCCCAGGCTCTTCTCCTACCAATGAAAGGACTGTGGATTCCCCAAGCCTCCTATTCTACAAGTGAAAGAACCGTATGTTTTTGAGAACCCATATACTACTGACAAAGGGACTACTGGACTTCGCGGGAAACCCTGTTCAAGTGATGAAAGCACCATGGATTCAACAAACCTGAATAATACTGCTGAAAGGTTCCTTGACTTCCCGAGATGCCTATACTACGGATAAAAGAGCCATGGATTCTCCAAGGTACATGTCTTCTGATAAAGGGCCAGGAGCACTGCAACAGCTATATTTTCTGATAAAAGACCATAGAGACTCCAAGGTCCATCCTTTCTGATAAAAGGGGAGTGGATTCTACAAGATTCATGTCTTCTGATAAAAAGTCCATGGATTCTCCGAAGTCTTTTCCTACAGGAAGTTCAGTGCTTCCCAACCCTGTTCCTTAGGTTCCACTAACAGGCAAGATTTTAAGAATTATTTTGGGGAAATGCAGTCTGAACCCTGCAATCACTGAGCAGCAAATCATATCACCTGTGCTGTGCTTCAGATACTGTATCTGGCAAACCTGGCCTGTTAAGGATACTTGAGGACCACAGTTGGGAACCACTGGGGTAGAGGAACCATTAAGTTATCCAACTATCTATTCTACTGTTTAAAGGGGTTGGAATCACCATGACCCATGCCCTACTGATAGAAGAACCATGGATTCTACAAGCCCTTCTACTGAAAGATCATAGACTTCCCGAGCTACCTAATGCTCCTAAACTAACTACTTTGTTAAACCTTGTCAAACAGCTGAACAAGATCTTCTGGGGTTTGGATAAAAGAAGGGAGCCCATTACCAGAGATACTGCAGCTTTACTCGGTATCATCCGAAACCAGTGCTGGAGTTCTGCTACATTCATGTCAAATTATCTCTAATAATTGTTGCCCCTGTCGCATGAGCCCAGGCATGGAATTTAGTGAGCAAATGTATGTGAAGGCCCTGAGAGGGAGAAGGTTTGTGAGGGCCCTGAGAATGAGCAACAGCATAAGTGGCCTGCCCTATGGTGGGGCCTGGTTCAGGGCTTACAATGTTTTAGCTCGATCGCGCCATTATAGAGGAAGGTGAACCATATGCAAATCAGTCTGCTGTCACCCAGAAAGGGCGGCCAGTATTGAAACATCAAGGCAGCCTCCTCTGCACGAGAGGAACCGTAGCGACTGACGATTGTTTCAGCCGCGTTTGGCCTCGTCAGTAGGGCATGACAAATATTTCCCTTGGCACCAGGTATGCAATTTTCCATTGGTGGCTTCATGTCACGCTCAAGAGGTTGTTTGGATTTTCGGATAAGGAATACTCAACCTATAATAATAATAATTTATAAACTTTATGAAAGCATACTTTCCGTACCAAAAATAGACAAAACAAATACTATAGATACTCGAGTATAACGCTAGATTTGGTGACCAAAATTGACCTTCAAATTGGAGGGGTCGCGTTATAATTGAGACATCTGCATCGCGTGTAAAATAAAAAAAATCCCAAGTCTCCCGGAAGCTCCGGTAGTCACGCTGAAGTGAATGCAGGCTCCCTGATGCTTGCAAACACTTCAGGAACTCCCAGTTTCGGGAAAGGTGGGATCCATCACAGCCAGAGGGCATGCTTGGTTTAAGCCAATCTTTCACCTCACTCGCCTCCGCCGACCATCTAATCGCTAGTAAAGAAAGACAGGTGGCCGGCGTCTTCATACTTTGTAACAACTGCATTCATTCTAGAGCAGAGCACCCTGGCCTGAGGGGGAGCCAGACTGTGTTAAGAGAACCTGGAAGGATCTTAATTGTATACTGGTACAGTAAAATTTTGCTCCTCGCGTTATATTCGAGTCTTGAGTATTCTCTCATTTCCATAATAAATCTCTATCCATTGCGTTATATTCGGGTCGCGTTATACTCAAGTATCTACGGTATTTCATGCGACCAATGCTTACTCGGCGCCTTATGACTGGACGGGGGTAGTTTTTTCTACAAAAGCAGATTGTAATTTGCATTCTAGTATGTGTGTCTGTATTCCCCAGATTATCTCCCTCCTATAATGAAAACAGCACTACTTTCCTTTGAAGGCCGAGATGCAAACTAGATTATACATCAGAGAGTCCCTGGGTTTTTCTACATTTTTCTCCTTTTTCTTCCCTCTCCATAAGCACCGGATATGAATACTGAACCGAGATGTCTATCTGTGAGTAAAAAAGCGATCCACCACGCGTACTACACCACAAATTCCCCCTTATATCTGAAAACACAGCAAGAACGCAAACAAGCTGCTTTAGTAATCCAAGCCCATCAAAACCAAAGCAAGAAAAAAAAACGTACAAAATCTCCACCGCGTGTTAATCCGCTGAAAATAATCCTTTGAAAATTCCCTACGAGTGTCGGATCTCAGGGTCGACTGCGATTACAAAGTTCACCGGATTCAAAGTATCCCCCGCGACGCGGTCTGACACTCACAGGAGCCGGGTTTATGGTTTGGACAGTAACGAGTCTTCTGATCAAGCGTCGTGTTAGAAATATTTCCACGTTACTTAAAAAATGTACAAAAAAATATAAAAAAATAAAATAAAAAAAATTGCAATCTTGTATTCGGATTGATTTGTCACTACAAAGACGAGACGATTCAACCGGAGTGATGTTTAGGACGCCAAGAACAGAGACGACGCCGGTGCCTTATCAAACAGGAAACTCGCTTTTATTATTTTTTTTTAAGGGGTTGACAGCAAAAGGAATTTTGTTGCATTTTTAAAGAGGAACAGAGTTTTATTATCACAGGATGACTCGGCGTTACCTTGAGAATTTTAATTTTTTTTTTAATATAAAAAATTAATTTTTACCAAACAGGAATTTTCCGTCGCTGAAGGAAACAAGCGAGCGGCGAATGTTCCTTATGAATGACGCCATGCTTTACCTACCGCATTTTTAGCGATTATTCACGTTTGTAAAAAAAAAAAAGGAAAAAAATGGTAAAAATACTTTATAAATAAATAAAAAATGGGAATAATTTATTACACGAGCTTTTTACAACAGATGTTTTTACATGACACCTTTGGGAGACGTGTTAAGATAAATGACTGAAATTAAATTAATATTTGAAAAAAAAAAAATGAAATGATACTTTAATCACCAGTCCTGACCCTAGAGATTCTATTTATCAGTGAATAAAGTTCAATGTATCCGGCGGCGGAGCTTTAATGCTCTTTAGCTGGAAAATAAGGAAAACTACAGATATAACATGAAAATATTATATATATGATAAGCTATCATCGCTGAATCGCTGAAAAAAAATCACGAAAAATGCCTAAAAATTCTAAAAAAATAAATAAAGAGACTTTTTGCTGCAGATTAAAAGAATAAACAGTTTAATAAATATTTAATAAAAACGGGAATATTTTTTTTCATTGAAACATATGGGATTCGCCTGATTAAACTTTATGAAGGAAACCACCAAAAATGAGGGCATTTCACTGACATTTCTCTGCTGTTCGGTGTCTCTGAATAGATTAATCATTACTTCTCTATGGGGGATTTCACTGCTGCCAAAGAGCACTGTATTTCACTGGCAATTCACCAAAATTTGGCGAATTGGCAGGTTTTGATTTGAATAGCCGTATGGCTCCGAAATTGCACCATATGGGTAATGTCACTGTTCGGTGCAATTTCAGAGCCATATGGCTATTCAAAACCTGCCAATTCGCCAAATTTTGGCGAGTGTGTCGACATGAAAATCATGATTTTGGAGTCGACACACTCATGAGAAAAATTTAAACGCAATGCTTTAAAACCTGAGCACCAAGCCAACCGCCTGCTCCCTCACTGTTTGTCCCTACCCCAATTATGAAGAACTAGATCAAAAAGGATGGTCCCTTTGTTTATTTATTTATAAAGGATTTTACCAGGAAGGATACATTGAGATTTCTCTCGTTTTCAAGTATGTCCTGGGTTCGAGAACATTGAGTGGTTACAGAAATACAAAATAGTAAAATGCAAGATATTAACACAAGACCAAATATACAGATTAACAGAAAATAAATATGTAGGAAATAAAGTCAATATGTTACATGTTTAGAGGTGCATTTCGTATTGAGGTATGTTAATAGGGAAGTCTTAAGGGACTTTAGACTGGGGGAAGATTTGACAGTGCCTGGGAGGTTATTCCATATTTGCGGTGCTCTGTAGGAAAATGAGGATCGAGACATTTTATTTTTGTATTGCGGTATTGCAAGTAAGGTGCTGGTCCTGGATCTGAGGTTATAGGATGAGGGAACTGCTGGAGGAAGCAGCCTATTCAGATAGGGTGGCAGCTTCCCAGAAAAGCTCTTAAACACCAGGTTGGAAAGGTGAATGGTGCGTCTAGAGTCCAGTGATGGCCAGTTTACTTCTTTTAACATGTCACAATGGTATGTCATGTAGTTACATTGTAGCACAAAGCGACAGAATGAGTTATACAATGTAGTAAGTTTCTGGAGGTGTGTTTGTGGGGCGGCTGCATACACTACATCTCCGTATTCAATGGCTGGCATTGTTGTATTGTTGTACAATCTGCTTTCTTACCGCGGGGCTCAGGCAGGATTTGTTTCTGTACAGGGCACCTAGTTTGGGGTAAAGTTTAGATGAGAGTTTTTCGATGTGGGGGCCAAAAGATAGATTTGGGTCTAACCACATACCTAGGCATTTGAGAAAAGTGACTGTGGTCAGCGTGCCATTTGATTTTGTCCCAACACATAGATGGGGTGATTGCAATTTGTGTAGTTTAGGTGCGGTTTCAAAGAGCATTGTAACAGTTTTGTCAGTATTTAGAAAAAGTTTGTTATTTGCGATCCACTTTTCTACCCCTGTGAATTGTTCTTGCAGCACGGCCTCCAGCTGCGGGAGATTTGGTTTGCTGGTATAGATTACAATGTCGTCTGCGTACATGTGTACAGTTGAAGCTTTGCAGACATTGGGCAGATTGTTTATGAATATTGTGAATAGCAGGGGGCCAAGTATCGAGCCTTGGGGTACACCGCACGTGACTGGGAGGGGAAGGGAAGTGCTGTCAGAAATGGACACAAATTGAGACCTATCAGACACATATGATTGGAACCAGGTCTTTGCACTGTTGGTGGGTCCTGACCTGTGTGCGGCCTTTCTGATTGCGTGTCATTTCCTATCTTAGCAATCAGGGTGGTGGCGCATCCAACAAAATAATTATTAAAAGCATTTGCTACATCTAGGGGGTGTTGTACAGTTTGGTTGTTTACTTTTAAAGCAGCTGGTTGGGAGTGGACGGGGGGGTGCTTGTATGTTACTTATGATTTTCCAAAAATTTCTGGGGTTTGATATGTTATTGTTTAAATTTTCATTGAAGTATTGGGCTTTAGCCATTTTTGTTTGTTTTGTGCATTCATTCAGGCATTTTCGGTATTCACAGTGATCGTTCATGGATCCAGTACTCTTGAACTTTGACCACAGGGAGTCTCTAAACTGGTACATATGCATGAGGTCAGCTGTAACCCAGGGGAGATGGGCCCCTTTTACTCGCACTTTGCGCAGTGGGGTATAGGTGCTCCAGACTTTCAGGAGCTCGGCTTGAAAGTATTCAATTGCACAGTCCAGGTCTGGGATTAGGTTTAGTCTGTACCATGGGAGCTGTTTGAGATCATTTAGGAAGGATTCAAGATTACATTTCTTGAAAGACCTGGTGATTATTACCTTTGGTGGACATTTTGTGGCCCTTATTTTGCGCACACAGTACACTAGGCAGTGATCACTGAAACTGTTAGCGAGAACGCCTGCCTCCTGTATTCGATCAGGACATGAGGAGAGAATCCAGTCCAGCAAGGTGTGGTTATGGCTTTTCATATTAATGCGAGTGGGGGAGGAGATTAATTGTGTTATCTGCAAAGCCTTAAACAGTGAGCAGTGTTTATTGTTTTTAGGATTCAGCCAATCAACATTAAAGTCGCCGAGGTCCAGCAGTTCGCTTTTTTGGTTTTGAGCGACTAATTTACTAAGAATTTGGGTTATGTCAGAAAGGGATTGCACTGGGGAACTTGGTGGGCGGTAGAATCCAGCAACAATAATTGTTTTACTGAATGGGATCTCAATAGTACCAGAAAGGAAATCAAATGTGGCCGGGGAGCTAGGATTCTGCAATGGGGTGAACTTTATGGAGTTGTCAACATAGATAACAATTCTCCCTCCTCTCTTAGCTCTGTCCTTTCTAGAGCATGAATACCCTTGTATTGCTATGGCAGAGTCTGGCACTTTAGGGGTTAACCATGATTCTGTCAGCACAATGACTTTAGGTTTGTAATAGAAGCACCAAACTTTAAGCTCATCCAGTTTGTTCTCCTTTGATGTAACCCCCTCAACCACTGCCCATGGATGTGTGTGTTTAGTTGGACAAGATACACCCTATCTTTTTGGACCATGAGGTTCTGGAGTGGTTGGGCTTCACAACAGCAAACACTCTACCCATTTTGATGAACAGGCTCATTTACCACCAATAGATTTTAACAAAACATTTTGAGCATATTTCTGACCCAACTCAATTACTGGTCCAATGAAATTTGGACAAACCAAAGCATCATCATGTTTGGACAAAACAGATATTACACACTGAATGCATTTGCTTGTATAAAGTCGACTTTTAACTGGCGCTCCTAATCCATCTTTTTATCCATCGCTCTTGACTGGTCCCTGAATCCACCCTGGAATATGACTAGATTGGACTCAGAGCCACCGAATATAGATTTTGAATGTTTCATAACTATCTAAATTACTAAAGTCGACCCACGGCCATTTATTCACATGGAACAGGAGGCCAGTGGTCGACTCACTGCCATTTATTCACATGCAAAAGGAGGCCAGTGGTTGACCCACGGCCATTTATTCACATGGAACAGGAGGCCAGTGGCTGACCCACGGCCATTTATTCACATGGAACAGAAGGCCAGTGGTCGACCCATGGCCATTTATTCACATGGAACAGGAGGCCAGTGGCCGACCCACAGCCATTTATTCACATGGAACAGGAGACCAGTGGTCGACCCACGGCCATTTATTCACATGGAACAGGAGGCCAGTGGTCGACCCACGGCCATTTATTCACAGCGAACAGGAGGCCAGTGGTCGACCCACGGCCATTTATTCACATGGAACAGGAGGCCAGCGGTCGACCCACGGCCATTTATTCACATGGAACAGGAGGCCAGTGGTCGACCCACGGCCATTTATTCACATGGAACAGGAGGCCAGTGGTCGACCCACGGCCATTTATTCACATGGAACAGGAGGCCAGCGGTCGACCCACGGCCATTTATTCACATGGAACAGGAGGCCAGCGGTCGACCCACGGCCATTTATTCACATGGAACAGGAGGCCAGTGGTCGACCCACGGCCATTTATTCACATGGAACAGGAGGCCAGCGGTCAACCCACGGCCATTTATTCACATGGAACAGGAGGCCAGTGGTTGACCAACGCCCATTTATTCACATGGAACAGGAGGCCAGTGGTCGACCCACGGCCATTTATTCAACATGGAAATTGAAAGATTTGGTTCTACAACTGAAATGGAGCCAATTTGTGAAATTCAGATGACGATTCAAAGCCTGGTGTTAAAATAATGCCATAATAGTATGTCCTGCAGTACATTAACACTTTTTCTATTCTTGTAAAGCTTTTACTGTATTTCACAGTGTTTATACATCGCACAGTTGGGAGCAAAGCAATCATAACAATGCTTATTAAACATCAATGCTATAGACACGAGTGATCCAAAAGAATTCCTTTTAACATATTTACTTTACTCAATCTATTATGCAAATGTGCGCCTATTTAATTAAGCCATATTCTTGTTGTGACTTGGCACCATAAGGGCAGTCGGAGCATTTCTGCTGCCAGTTTGTGCTTAACATCTGCTAATTATTTGCAAATGATTTTCCTCTTGCTGAATCATTGTTGAAATCTCCAGCGATACAGAAAGAACCAATGAACGGTAATTTAACAGTTCATGGGAATTATTTATTCTTCATTTGTTGGCTTTCCAAATTTTGCCCCATGACATAGCAAACACAGCCCCAAGGACATACTATTTTCCCAATTATTTTGAGTTTTAATTAAAACTCCAATTATTTAATAATGTTCCCTTTCAAGCTTACAAATTATGTATTATGTTAGGATTTTTATTTAATAGAATAAGTTAAATTCTTAATTTAAAAATATAATAAAATAAATGTTTATTTTCAGTCAATTGCTAACAAACTTTTTTGCTTTTGAATTTCAAAGTTATTTCCCATTGATATGGTTAAATCTTAATATATTTCATGAAAAACATCCATATTACTTTCTCTCAGGAGTCATGGGGGGTAAAGTCACTTTACTAGTTACAGTAATTTATTACAAAAATGAAAAATGTATCAAAAAACGATCAGAAAAATAAAAGGAAAGATATTAAAAAATGTTCGCCTCCGGTCTTTACTAAAATTACGATTATTCTATCACCAAGAGTGGAATAATCCTCAGTTACACCTTGGGTACAAAAAAAGTTGGCCAATATGAATAGAGTAATGAGGAGAGTTCCCTTCCTGTCCTGATCCTCTCCTAATCATACTGATAGTGATTCAGACACTACTAACTTGTGCAACAGTCCTTCTTATACCATACCTAACATGTTCACAAAATGATATGACCCTGTCTAGGGCAGCATTCCATCACAGTCATCCAAGGATGTTTTGGTGCCGGAAAAAGATACTAATTATTGAGAATGATGCTTATAAGCACTATCAGGTTTATTCAAAGAAAGGTGAAAATCAGGAGAATTGGCAGTAGAAGAGAACAATGTAGACCAAATAGCCGATTTGGAAAGTGAGATAAATGGGAGATATTTTCTTGTTTGGCTATTTTGACCTAGAATTTTCACTTCTCCAGTCATTCTCCTGAGTCTCACCTTTCTTTGAATAGACCTGTATGACGCCACTTCCCAAAGTTCAGGGCCTTGGCCATCATACCCAATAGTGTGTTGTCTTGCCTATTAATCTGCTCTGTGTACCGACTTGAATTGCTGCTCTCTCCGGTCCTGACATTTTGCCTAGTTTACGCATGTTGTTGCTCTCTCAAACTCCATTTCTCCTCTTACCTCTTCGTTGCTCTAACCCAGTCTTTACGAGGACAAGTTATAGTTTATCTCTTGTCTTAAGACCATATATGTGTGTTGGGGTAAGTACCCATGTCACTTTGTTGAAGAATGACCTCAGTGTAATCTACTGAATTCAATGCACACATGGTATCCATCGGCAAACACCAAGAGCAAATTCTAGTAGCCAAATCAACGGGTTCTTATTCCACTATACTCAACTGGTCTACAACTTTGAGGTACATAGATCGAAAACAAGTTTTTCTTACATATCCCTGCTAACACATGTTCACAGGAGTCATGGTGGGTATGAGAGCATTTGCGTTACTTGCCGGAAAAGTCTCGATCATAACAAAATTACAACGTATCCAACTTTCAGCACATTTCTAGAATGCGCCTTTCATCTGCAGTGACACTACCTCTTTTCTGAGAACACAACTTCAAAGCTGTGACAAAAACACCAAATGCCGAGAATAAAAATTCGTGGAATTTCTTTCACGAACACAAAGAATAACTCCTTCAGTTAAGAAGCAATTCAGCAAAACTTTTGCAAATGAATTTATAAGTGCGATAAAACATTACAAAAAAAACCCTATAATTCTTGTACCTGTAATTAGCAATCTGTCAAGATCACAGTTTAGTTTTCACCAACTTTACCTAGTAAGAATGGAAGACATCATTCAGTCATCTCCAGGCACCTGGTCATCGACTACAGATGACCAAATTTGATGATCAACCAGTAAAGATGCCGCCTTCCCGTTTATCCTTTGGTGGCTACTATCAAAAATCTCGAACAGAGCAACGATATAAATTATGTAGAAAGTCAAAGAACTGGTCCTGTTAATTCATAACATTCAGGTGATATTTAAGTTATATTTTATAGTAGAGTCCAGACAAATTGTATATAGTTTTTTTCCAGTTGAATTTGCAGATACAAAATACATCATTACTATGTGTATATGTAATGCCACGCCAGAATGCTATAACAAAAATGTAAAAAAATTATATTTCTTTCCAAATTTTAATAATTTACAAGCTGTAAAATTATTTCTACAGATTTTATTATTCAATCATTTCAAACCTTTGTGGTTGTACATTTTATGGTGTAATCGTTTTATAAAAATCAAAATGAAGAACCTATTACAGCATTTTTTAAAGGAAATATGTAATCTTAACCAATATTAAAAAATTTCATTTTCTCTTTTATTTTGACGCATTGCATTTCATAAATAATATGACTATGTATAAAAGACCAAACTTGCTCCCGTCGTGGGAGATGGGAAGGTGAGCAATGGCAGCGGCTTTGTTTGCTTTATACATGAAAAGTGGGCAATGTCACTGCTGTACAACCAAACCATATTTATTATTTTTTTATTTTAAATGACAATTTTTGGTATGGCCTAACTATCGCTGTTCGAATGACAACTCACTTGACCTTGGGGGTATGTGAAGTGGAGATACAAGGGTCCAAATGGCTCATGTTCCACTATGGTGGAGGTAAGGGGCATGATTTCATGATGTACCACCCCCTTGAATCTTGTCCTGCATTGGCCAGACACTCTGTCAGCCATTCAGTTCCAGGTGGTAGTCAGCAATCATAGCTGGATTGCCGGTTACAGACTTCATGTGGGCGACATCCTTCACATACAGTGAGGACACATATGGACATCACCCACACATTGCCCACACTTTGGGATCAATTAAATGAAAGCAAGTGTATTATGTCAACAACAAGTCCACCTACTGCTTCCTAAATAAAGTCTGAAGGTCCATGGTTATCATAGGTGCCTGGTGGAAGATAGAGAGAAAAGAACACATCATTATATGGCCATTTCCCATTCAGCCCTAGGATAAAAAGTCGAACGCAAATAGATATATCATCAAGGTAGCTGGCCCCTTTATCACAAAAAAAGGTGGTTCTGAGGAATTCTAGCGGAATTAGATTCAACCTTCAAAGCTGTTTTATTATCCTTCTCCCTTTCTTTTCTTTTAACAAAATGCAGTATTTTACAAGGATAATGCATAACGTATACATTATTTCAAATTTTCCCTGTTACAATATAGAAAAAACCATCATTAAAATGAAAAGCCCTCTTTGGAACTCGGAGCTTTGAAGTTTGATTACATATAAATGGCACCTTTTGACACCGAAGGGGTCATAGATTAATGCCGTTGAAGGAACTTCTGCCTTTGATATCAGCGTTTCAGACAAAACCTGAACATATCTCCGCTCCAGCCAGTCTTGTGCCATTTGTGGTTAGCAGTTTCCCGCTAGACGTAATACCATTGTCACGATGGGGGTCAGGGACCTGACCTGACAGAGAGGGGTGTGAGCCTAATGAGCAGTGAAAATAGACCATGAGCCTGAACTAGAAAAGTAAATATATATAATTTATTCTAGGAACCAAGAACTTAAATACAATAAACAGAGCCTTTAACCTCACGGCAAGAAATATAAAGAAAACCAGGTATAAACAAAATAGGCAACTAAACATGGGAGGCAGAATTAAACATGATACAAGAAGGCAAGAAAAACAGTGCAAACCAGACATGAGCCTGTAAACAGAATGACCAGGAAAACAGGCTTTAACAGGATAAATCTAGACCAGGGAAAGGCCAGACATGAGCGAGCTGGAAGACAGACAGACTGAACAGGATAAAATTAGACCAAGGCAAACCAGACAGGAGCTTGAAGACAGACTGAACTGAATAGAAGATTCAGGATGAATCTAGAGCAAGGCAAACCAGACATGAGCTGAATGACTGATCCAGGATGAATGAGACCGCACCCTACTAAGGGAGTGGTCTCCATTTATACAAAATGGTCCAGGGTGAACCAATGGAGTCCAGGTACTGATCAGGCTTGGACGTGAACCAAATGTCCAGAACTGCCAGAGGGGGCGCCAGAGACCCAGAACGTCACATATCCCCCCTCCACGAGCAGACCCCGGATGCTCAAAAGAAGACAATAAAAATGAAAATAAAAAGTCAATGGGTCCTGTAGGCACGTAGAGCGCGCTCGTACACCTCTCGGTCCTCAAGGCATATTATAGCACCATTAGAAGCTCGGAAACATCCAGCAGGGACAGGACTCGACTCACGGGCTGGAGGACCTGAGGTATAGACCCCTTGGGAGCCAAAACTGGGTCCAGGTTTGAAGTCACTGGCACCAGTCCTTTTGTGTCTCCTCCCCCTGGTACGGGACGTGGAATGGACAGCAACAGTGTCCTCCCGGCTCTGCGGTAACAGGAACATGGCACCAGTGGCGATCCGGTTCTGTGGTAATGTGACTGGGACAGCAGCAGCACGGCTCCGTAGGTTGGTGACCTTGGCACGGCTCTGCAGCGACTGGACTGGAACCACTGGGCTCGAAGACACCGGGACAGCTGGGCTCGGTGGGGCAGCGCCCTTGGTGTGGACCGGTTGGGTAGCACCCTTGGCAAGGACAGGAGGGGCAGCGCCTTTAGCACGACTCTGTGGTGACTTGGGCACAGCAGCAACTGCACGGCTCTGCGGCGACTCAGACATGGCGGCAGCAGCACGGCTCTGTGGGTCAGCGACCTCATCTCGGCTCTGCGGCGACTCGGTCATGGCGGCGGCAGCACGGGTCTGTGGTCAGCGACCTCGGCACGGCTCTGCGGCGACTCGGTCTTGGCGGCGGCAGCACGGGTCTGTGGGTCAGCGACCTCGGCACGGCTCTGCGGCGACTCGGTCTTGGCGGCGGCAGCACGGCTCTGTGGTCAGCGACCTCATCTCGGCTCTGCGGCGACTCGGTCATGGCGGCGGCAGCACGGGTCTGTGGGTCAGCGACCTCGGCACGGCTCTGCGGCGACTCGGTCTTGGCGGCGGCAGCACGGGTCTGTGGGTCAGCGACCTCGGCACGGCTCTGCGGCGACTCGGTCTGGGCGGCGGCAGCACGGCTCTGTGGTCAGCGACCCCGGCACGGCTCTGTGGGTCAGCGACCCCGGCACGGCTCTGTGGGTCAGCGACCCCGGCACGGCTCTGTGGGTCAGCGACCCCGGCACGGCTCTGTGGGTCAGCGACCCCGGCACGGCTCTGTGGGTCAGCGACCCCGGCACGGCTCTGCGGCGACTCGGTCCTAGCGGCGGCAGCACGGATCTGCGGCGACTCGGTCATTACCGGCTCGGGTGAGCGTGGCTTGGAAGCTACCAGCTCGGGTGAGCGTGGCTTGGAAGCTACCAGCTCGGGTGAGCGTGGCTTGGAAGCTACCAGCTCGGGTGAGCGTGGCTTGGAAGCTGCTATCTTGGTCTCACAGTGCTTGGGAACCACCTTGGCTTGGCACTGTGGAGGGGTGACCCCGATTTGTTCACACTGCAGGGCAGCACTCTTGACTGGAACTGCTGGCTTACACCTGGTTCCTGCGGGTTGCAGGGCAGCGGACTCTGGAAATCCTGCGGGTTGCAGGGCAGCGGACTCTGGAAATCCTGCGGGTTGCAGGGCAGCGGACTCTGGAAATCCTGCGGGTTGCAGGGCAGCGGACTCTGGAAATCCTGCGGGTTGCAGGGCAGCGGACTCTGGAAATCCTGCGGGTTGCAGGGCAGCGGACTCTGGAAATCCTGCGGGTTGCAGGGCAGCGGACTCTGGAAATCCTGCGGGTTGCAGGGCAGCGGACTCTGGAAATCCTGCGGGTTGCAGGGCAGCGGACTCTGGAAATCCTGCGGGTTGCAGGGCAGCGGACTCTGGAAATCCTGCGGGTTGCAGGGCAGCGGACTCTGGAAATCCTGCGGGTTGCAGGGCAGCGGACTCTGGAAATCCTGCGGGTTGCAGGGCAGCGGACTCTGGAAATCCTGCGGGTTGCAGGGCAGCGGACTCTGGAAATCCTGCGGGTTGCAGGGCAGCGGACTCTGGAAATCCTGCGGGTTGCAGGGCAGCGGACTCTGGAAATCCTGCGGGTTGCAGGGCAGCGGACTCTGGAAATCCTGCGGGTTGCAGGGCAGCGGACTCTGGAAATCCTGCGGGTTGCAGGGCAGCGGACTCTGGAAATCCTGCGGGTTGCAGGGCAGCGGACTCTGGAAATCCTGCGGGTTGCAGGGCAGCGGACTCTGGAAATCCTGCGGGTTGCAGGGCAGCGGACTCTGGAAATCCTGCGGGTTGCAGGGCAGCGGACTCTGGAAATCCTGCGGGTTGCAGGGCAGCGGACTCTGGAAATCCTGCGGGTTGCAGGGCAGCGGACTCTGGAAATCCTGCGGGTTGCAGGGCAGCGGACTCTGGAAATCCTGCGGGTTGCAGGGCAGCGGACTCTGGAAATCCTGCGGGTTGCAGGGCAGCGGACTCTGGAAATCCTGCGGGTTGCAGGGCAGCGGACTCTGGAAATCCTGCGGGTTGCAGGGCAGCGGACTCTGGAAATCCTGCGGGTTGCAGGGCAGCGGACTCTGGAAATCCTGCGGGTTGCAGGGCAGCGGACTCTGGAAATCCTGCGGGTTGCAGGGCAGCGGACTCTGGAAATCCTGCGGTTGCAGGGCAGCGGACTCTGGAAATCCTGCGGGTTGCAGGGCAGCGGACTCTGGAAATCCTGCGGGTTGCAGGGCAGCGGACTCTGGAAATCCTGCGGGTTGCAGGGCAGCGGACTCTGGAAATCCTGCGGGTTGCAGGGCAGCGGACTCTGGAAATCCTGCGGGTTGCAGGGCAACGGACTCTGGAAATCCTGCGGGTTGCAGGGCAGCGGACTCTGGAAATCCTGCGGGTTGCAGGGCAGCGGACTCTGGAAATCCTGCGGGTTGCAGGGCAGCGGACTCTGGAAATCCTGCGGGTTGCAGGGCAGCGGACTCTGGAAACCCTGCGGTTGCAGGGCAGCGGACATGGATACTGCGGCCTGGCATGGCTTGGTCAAGGAAGTTTGGTAAGGCTGGACCGTGAGGGCCTTCTGTGGCGCACCTGGCAGGTTGCCACTCTGTGCAGGCAGGAACCACAGTAGAAACATAAGCCATGGGTTTTCCTCCATACCCTTTCCTCCAGGGTCAGGGGTCCTCTGGAATCTTTCACTGGAACAGGTTCCTTTGGGAAGGCGTCCCTGGGAGTTTTCCGCAGTATAGCACTCAGCCGCTCCAGGTGCTGTTCTGCAGCTTTATTAACCTTTTGCAGGTTCTCCAACAGACCAAGAATCACTGCTAGCTCACTTGTTACTGGCGGTCTCATTATGTCACGATGGGGGTCAGGGACCTGACCTGACAGAGAGGGGTGTGAGCCTAATGAGCAGTGAAAATAGACCATGAGCCTGAACTAGAAAATAAATATATATAATTTATTCTAGGAACCAAGAACTTAAATACAATAAACAGCCTTTAACCTCACGGCAAGAAATATAAGAAAACCAGGTATAAACAAAATAGGCAACTAAACATGGGGGCAGAATTAAACATGATACAAGAAGGCAAGAAAAACAGTGCAAACCAGACATGAGCCTGTAACAGAAAATGACCAGGAAAACAGGCTTAACAGGATAAATCTAGACCAGGGAAAGGCCAGACATGAGCGAGCTGGAAGACAGACAGACTGAACAGGATAAAATTAGACCAAGGCAAACCAGACAGGAGCTTGAAGACAGACTGAACTGAATAGAAGATTCAGGATGAATCTAGAGCAAGGCAAACCAGACATGAGCTGAATGACTGATCCAGGATGAATGAGACCGCACCCTACTAAGGGAGTGGTCTCCATTTATACAAAATGGTCCAGGGTGAACCAATGGAGTCCAGGTACTGATCAGGCTTGGACGTGAACCAAATGTCCAGAACTGCCAGAGGGGGCGCCAGAGACCCAGAACGTCACAACCATTTTGTGTCACAATGGGTTTAAATTTTTTTTATTTTTTTTTAAAAAGTGAGATGATCGGAAGATTTGATGAGATGTGACAAAATGTATTTCGAGGTGTTTGGTCATTGATATTTATTTTATTCCCAACGTTAACTATATATATCTAATGAATTATGGAACGGATTGGAAACAAATAAAGATCTTTTATAGAGGAACATATTTGATACACTACGAACAGAATGATTTAATGTAATCAAATCGTTTTAATATGAAGTCTATTACAAGAGACAGGTTTAGAACTTTGCCAGTATCACAAGAGACGAAATTAGAATTTCTACCGCTCTCTGTAAAATGAGCATCTCAACCCGTGTCAATCAACTCCAGAAGATTATGACTTATTTTTTCTATTTCCCCAAAAGACGTTAAAACAACTTAAATTCCGACTGTGATGATAGCATTGCATTAGATGTCTTCTTCTAGGGCATAAAACCACATTATGCCCTATATACCATGCATATCACTTTACTTTTGGCCAAAATACAACTGGTCTCTTATCTTACTCTTGAATTACATTATGTATACCTGTGTCCATCATAATATGACCAGTAAGACAGCTACAAAACCAGGTTATACATACTGTACCTACAGACCATGGCTTTAAAGTGATTTTAAGTAGAGATGTGCATTCGTTTCGGAAAAATTCAGAATTTGGAAAAAAAAATGATAATTCGTATTTCGGAAGTACTTCAGAATAACGAGTCGATACGATACGATTTTGAAATGAAACGAAATGGTATATATCAAATTTATTTCGTTTTACACTGTGTCATCATCATAAAAGAAACATTTGAATAACTGATATCAACTACCGAATTTAAAATTAAATTAGAATTAAAACTATTAAATTTGAAATGAACTATCAAATTGATATCAACTATCACCATCGCCCCATCAAACCAAGTTCGCTGTCTTGGAGTTACACTTGACTCTGCTCTTTCCTTCATCCCCCACATCCAGTCTCTTTCCTCCTCCTGCCGATACCAACTGCGTAATATTTCCAGAATTCGGCCATTTCTTACCGCTGTCACCACAAAACAACTCATACACGCCCTGGTAATCTCCCGACTCGACTATTGCAATAATCTCTTATCTGGCCTCCCTCTGTCCCGCCTCTCCCCCCTACAATCCATCCTGAACGCCTCCGCCAGGCTAATTCACCTCACCCGCCGCTCTGTCTCTGCCGCTCCCCTCTGCGAGTCCCTTCACTGGCTCCCCATCCACTGCAGAATTAAGTTCAAAATCCTTATCCTTACCTACAAAAGCCTCACTAACTCAGCTCCCCACTACCTGTCCTCACTAATCACCAAATACACCCCAGCCCGCTCCCTAAGGTCAAACAGTGACCTGCGCCTAGCTTCTCCCCGCATCACCTCTTCCCATGATAGACTGCAGGATTTCTCACGCGCAGCCCCCACTCTCTGGAACGCTCTCCCTCGTACTGTCAGACTTTCCCCTAACTTCTCTTCCTTCAAACGCTCCCTTAAAACATTCCTATTTAGGAAAGCCTACCACCCAACTCACTGACACAACCATCAATCACTCTCACCTTACAGTCCTCTCCTCCTGTTTCCAACCCCAACCCTCCCAGATTGTGAGTTCCTACGGGAATAGGGCCCTCATCTCCTCCTGTACTGTTTGTCAAATGTTGTTCAATGTATTGTAACCCTGTCTATACTGTGCTTATTGTACAGCGCTGCGGAATATGCTGGCGCTTTATAAATAATGAATAATAATAACTATTAAATTTGAAATGAACTATCAAATTGATATCAACTATCGAATTTGAAATGAACTATCAAATTGATATCAACTATCGAATTTGAAATGAACTATCAAATTGATATCAACTATCGAGTTTGATATGAACTATCAAATTGATATCAACTATCGAGTTTGATATGAACTATCAAATTGATATCAACTATCGAATTTGAAATAAACTATCAAATTGTTATCAACTATCGAGTTTGAAATGAACTATCAAATTGATCTTTAGTGATCCAAAATTCGAATTGATATCAACTATTGAATTGATATGTGAAATTCGAATTGATTCGAAATTTCAAATCGATTCGAAATATCAAATCGATTTCACATTTCAAATCAATCCAAAATGAAACGAAATGAAATACGAAACGAAATTAGTTACAAAATTCCGAAAACAAAATGATTTAAAGATGTAAGGAAACGAAACTAAACTAAACAAATTTTTCAGCCATGCACATCCCTAATTTTAAGGGCATCAACATGGAACCCCATGCCAATAGTCTCTAACAATCAATGTGGAAGAAAACTAGATTGTCCAACATTATTCCAGAAAACTAATGTTAACAAATATCAAGAAACATTAAATTCACAAGCAAAGGATAGTGCCAAGGATAGCCACCCACAGCCCTAGTCTATTGGGTTTGAGTTCCAGCCAGATGTGACCTTTAGAGACCATGTCAATGTGTTTCTGTACTATAACGTAATATAGTTTTTGAATTATATCCAGCTATCTGCACTTGGTCTGTGTTTGCCAAATACTAGCTGAAGTTTCCCTTCACCCATGTTATTTGTGTGTCTGTATACTTTAGTTGGAGCATCACAGTTGCCACAAACCATCTCAAACTCCTAAGTTTTCAAGTTGCCTCTAACAACGTGGCCAAATGTGCACCCAGCCTAAAGTTTAACTATACATCAAAAAAACTGACTAACCTCTAAACGTATGAATTGCCATGGTTAGTCACCAAATTTCCTAACTAGTGGGCATGGGTTCAAGTCAACTGTGGCCTTTAGAGACGATGATAATATGGGTCATTGCGAAAAAGTAAGAAATAGTTATCAATTGACTCCTATTGTTTGATATTACATGACTAGTACCTCTAGGGCTTGTTGGTTGATTTCCTCGATTTTCCACAATTTAATCATGTTCACAGTTGACCTCCATTGAATTTTTGCAAAAATTATGGAATATGGATTTTTAATTGATGGAGTCGCCATCCGAGCATCAGCAGAAACAAGGCCACAGGTATGGCAGGCAAGTGTCAAACCTGGTGGCTCTGTTCTGTCGATGTTCGGAGGGAAACTGTCAATTATAAAGTCCAGATTGATTTTACTTTTTCAAAAATCGAGCAGTCAACCTCAAACTCTACTTGATATTGGGAAAACGAGGTAATCGCTCGGCCCCAATTACAACTAGTGCCCTCAAGACACAGAACATTTGTGGCTCCCCTTTGGCCGAGTGAATCATTGGTCCAGTATTTTTGATGTGGCTAGGAAATATTTCATGTGTGAAGTTGATATTAGAGGTCTCTTGTGAACCCCCATTTTTCATACTAAGATAAGGAGGCTGAAAACAACTTCAGAGTCAAACATGCACAAGAACATTTTTGGGGTGTTAAACCCTTCAACCACGTTTGGCAGCTCTTGGATCCTGAATTCTTGTTATTATATATAGTTACTCCAGTGGTATGAATGTATTAGCGGTGTGTGTGCATCTTAAGAACATTTTACATTTGATGAGATGAATAATATTTGCAATAGTCTTTATTTTGTGAATTTCTGTGCTTTTTTTACAGAAAAAACTTTACAGAAACCTTCCACACGCAATCAAATTTTTACCAACTATTCCACCCAAAGTACACAAACTATTCCAAGAGATAAATCAATGATTGACTATGACAGATTTATCTATTTTAATTTCCACATTCATTTTTAAAGTCTTTTTTCATAAGCCATTTAGCATTCCGCACCATCGGGATTTTTTGGATAGGTTACTAATTGCTCTCAGTAAGACGTGGAAGAAGTACTCGTACATTTATCAGCTGTGACTCTGAAAAACGCCCATCCTGAGGTTGATCCTGCATTCAGTTTCTGGTTTGGACCTCCACCCACAGCTCCGAGCGGACAGTCCGTCACGCAGACATCGTTTCACAAGAATCTCAACTGAGAGCACCAATACATCCTCATAATGAGCACATCCATCATGCGTGGGTCCATGGGATTTCAGGCTTGGATGAGAGACATCTCTGTTATCGTGCCAACTCAGGGACCAGAAGTGGTTTACGGACTTAGGACAGTCAATTTAGAAGCAACGATAGCATGGAAACAAGTAGAGCGATAAGACAACAGGGCGATGGTGATACAGCCAAACACAATAATCAATTCTACAAACAGTGGCATCCTACTTCAAGTGAGCCCTTTATATTTGCGAGGGAGCCGTTAACTCACACAGTTCCGCTCCCAAATAATAATGGTTCAGCTGCTATATTAATCAATATTACCACTCGACATGTCCTGAAGCTTACTGTACTTTTGCACATCCTAAACATTTTGCGGTACAAAGGTAGTGTCAGTTGATGTATGACAAGTGATTCCCAGTCGCTTTATAATGCATTAAGACTTATGGCATAAAAATGACCGGTTCCCGAAACCTAGTGTTGGGCGATTTCATGAGTAGACAAAGACAGGTTATAGAATGTCAAGTTCTACACCAGATATATTTATGCTGTTTTATTTGCTGATTGACAAACCACCAAGAACACTCATCGGAAATGTTCCCACATTGTGGCCTCTGAGCCAAGCTCTCTTTACGGGAAAGTGTAGGAATGTTCACGAAACAGTGAATTTGCTGAAGACCTTTGCGCTGTGGTATGAACTGTTCCTCTGCCGCTTTTGTTTTAGGAAAAATAACAACACATTCTTCTCTGTTCATGTCTGTTTGTGTGCCACTTACGTGTCTATTCTGCCAAGATGTTTGACAGTGAACAGAAAAAAAAATGTAATAAAGCCCAAAAAACTTGCTTTCTCTTAGTTGTTTGAGACAATCCACTCTTCTTATGACCTGCATTTCTGGCCAAGCCGAAGAGACACAAAAAAAAGGTAGCATCTAGAGTAAGAGTCTGTACTTTGAAAGCGGCATTTCTACCACGCTTGCATTATTTTCATGCGTATTCTAAGAAGTCCAATTTGTGGACACCGATGATAAGGACACAAGCAGCTACAGTTTTTCCTAAACTATCCCTCAATCCTGATCTTCAGGAATGTGACGGTGCGCTTCCTAGCAATTGTCCATTCCAGAGCCTTCATAAATTCTAGTATATTATCTAGTAAATTTTTAGTATATGATACAAGTTTATGGACAAAGTTGATCCAGACATGGAAACTCTTGGTCAATGAGGTTAAAGGAGAATCAGCTACACATCTGTAAAAAAGCCCAATGAAGACTGGAATGATTGACAATGGATGTTGTGCATATTTTGCTCAGAGGAGATTTATCTATCCTTTCACTTCTAGATTGGGCAGAAGGTAGGAACAATTTAAAATGTGCATAAATAAACCCTTTTGAAGACCTGAGTGGGGTCCTACAGACAGATTAACTATGGGCTTCTTCCAAGCTAATGTCTGTTCTCCAGGTTCTCCTAAACACTGGGTGCTATTAGATAGATGCCGACAAGTCCAACTCCACTGTAATTGCCTAGTTGTAGTTGTCAATGTCACTTTGGCCTATGACATAGGAACCATCAACTAAATATGAACTTTGGCCAGCATTTCCATGCACAAGTAAGTAACCAAGCCAAACAAGACAAGTACAACTAGACCATTACAGCCAAGCAGACCCCATTGGCATCTTCTTGGTACTTAGTGAATGTCACTCTTTGTTTTGGCTTACAGTAAGAAGAGTCTTACATTTCTGCAACCAATAGTTTTGGGAAACACCAGTGTTAAGGACAGGATGAATCACAATGGCTTCTTTGGTAACCTCTACTGGTCACACTCGGCTCTATAGAAGGAGAATCTTCACAATAGGTGATATAGCTTCACCTCTTTCCTGGTTTCTGCACCTGCTTGTGCCTAAAAGTTTCTACCTGGGCCAGGGTAATCAAGTAAGCACTTGTAAATGATATGTATTGGTTTTTAACATTTTGGAAAGGTCAAAAGGTCAATGAGAATGATATGTAAGTTCAGAAATCAGACCTAGCAGATCATTACAAAGAAAAAGCATTGATACTTGCGAGCCCTTACATACTTTACAGCATGTGAATTTTTACAATCATTGGAAAAAACATTCCAAATGACAATATATTAGTTTATTATTTGTTTATACAAGTAGTTAAGATCTTTCCAGCCCTCATAAACTCGCAATAACTCTTTCTTCCTCCTTTTTAAACAGCCTCGTTTTTCTGACAGATAATTTACGGTCCTGCCATAAAACAGTCATATGAGTTTCTTTGTGTTGTATTTTCTTGTAACCCATAAAAAGCCATATTTGGGTCTCCGCGTTACATTTCGTTATATTTCTCATTTATTTCTAATCATCGCATCAAAAGTGCGGACAACAAACCTCAGTTCCCAGGAGAAACATCAAATTTACGGCATACCACAAAGAACTCAATCATTTCAGAAGGTCTACAATGAAAGTCAAAATTTGCCATGGGACCGTAACACTGTACTGCTTCCACCTTCATCAGTCGAGCAAATTGTTACCGATTCATTGGATTGAAAAAAGGCGTATATGTATAAAAGCATCACATAGAGGCACAACTACTGAACCCTTGTAAAAGTGGTGCAACCAACATGGAAACCAATGGATTTAGACACCATCACCTTCAGGAGGCTCAACCATAATTTTCTACTATACGAAATTCCCACAGTCCATTATGACATTCAAAACTAATGATGATTCTTTGGTTGCAACCAAAATGTAGCTTTACAGAAAGTGCTCATGGGCCAATCTTTATATTTAGCAATAACAGCTCTATGGTCATGTGATACCGGCTTGCCCTGGGTTGCCCAATGGCCTGGACCTCATGTTGAAACTGGGCCTTCATATAGACCTGAGGGGTTATTCTCTAACCGCCAATGTTCTCTGCTGTTGCCTACAAAAGTGAGCATCGGCTAACCATAGGAGCAAAATTCAACAACGGCTGGCACGATTGATGCAATCAACGATGGACAACAGTTCCACCATTATTCTTCTCTACAATGAGTCAACTGCAGCTGTTCTCCATTCAGCGTTGTTCGACCATTGTTTGCAACATCGGTGAATATACTGAGATGTCTCCAAAATGGCGATCTCCAATGAATTCCAATAGAAACAACGCTGAAAACAATGGTAAAACAACTAGAGGTTTGCACAGCTGAATTTTTTTCGTTTCGTTTGAAAATAATTTTGTCCAAAATAGAATTCATTTGTATACTGATTCGTTTTCGTAATTTTGTTTCGGAATTTCGATTCACATTTTCAGATCACTAAAAAAAATATAAATATAAATCAAATCCTGCTCAATTACTGTTAGATTAGGGATAAACATGAGGGTCAAAAGGTAAGCTAGGGTTAAATATCGAGCTGTCTATTGGCCTGTGGTGCTGAATACAACAGATTCCTCACCACAGCAAATTGACAGGGACAGGGTGCTTTGTGAAACTGTAAAAAAAACCTGATTCGTTTTCATAATTTCGTTTGTAATTTGGGATCGATTCGAAGTTTAGAATCAGAAAAAAAATCCTGCTCAATTACTGTTAGATTAGGGTTAAACATAAGGGTTAAAAGGCAAGCTAGGGTTAAATTATCGTTTCACTGCAGTGTGCATAGAGGAATCATTTAATCATAGGTTCTCATGTGAAACAGTACAACGAATCAATTTCGTTATATACTGTTTAGTTTTGTTTTCGTTTCAATTCGGATGAAACTAATTCGTTATTTTGAAGTACTTCAGAAATACGAATTAGCGAAATTTCAGACGAATTGAGATTCATCACGAAACGAAAGGACACACCTCTCAAAACAACCCTATACAATGTCAACTAAAAAAAAACAGTGGAAAATACACTGAAATTCAGGTGAAATAACTTTGGCAAATACTACGGTGGAACCCTCATGTAGGATTAGAATAAACAATTCAGTAGAAACAACGGTGGAAGAAATCATGAAGAGTATGGTGAATTATGGTGGCAGTTCCCTAAATCGTGAATTCACAGTACTTTATCGGTTGAAGAATTTCCACCATTCTTTCAATGAAAAATTGGTGGTCAGTGGATAACCCCTCAGGCAGTTATGATGATCTAGATTTAGTAAATTAAAACTCTGCACTTATCCACAAATGAACCAGCCACAGACACAGTACAAATGAACCTCTAAAGTCCGGGTGCAACTGGAACCACGAGGGTCAAACCCCGAAGTACAGCATAGCAGAAGAAGTGATCCAGGCGCACCAGACAGGGTTCAGAATTTAATGGAGCATCCAAACTGGCAACATTTTGGCTGCATAACAGCCTCTGTTAAGCTTAACAAAGGTTGTTGTAGAGCTGAAACGCTGCATGTTGGGATGCTCCTTTAAAATTCTGAACTCTGATTGAGGTGCCTGGACCCATTTTCTCCTACTATGATGATATGATATGTTGAGCCAAACATTATCAAAAAGAAGTACATTTCTTATTCTTTAGAACTAGAATCTCTACAACTGTCAAGTTGGCATTCGACTTGTTGTTCCAGTCATATCTTGACGGAATTTGCCTATTCCATACAAAGCAAAGAAAACGAAAACGTTTGTAGAGATTAGATAAAGGAGGAGGAGATTTAGGCTACAGAACGTGATTGATGACTCACCATAATCGCTGTCGTAGAAAACAATGAATTTCTGCCATCGAAGTTCTGTGATGAGCTTTAGCATGACGTCATTGAGTCGGACGGCTGGCCTTGCTGCTAACGTATACTCCTCCCCTTCCAGACTAGGATTAAGGTGGCACACTGTCCGTGGAGACCCACCGGTGCTACGTTGTACGAAGATATGAGGGATGTGCATGGCGTCCGTCAGAGACTGAAGAGCACTGGCTGAGGCACAACCAGTGGATGTGACTAATGCTAGAATCCCTTGAGTCATCAGGTCACAAGCTGGAAAACAAAAGAACCATTATCGTTAGATGTTTCCAATGTATATACTTTAATTAAACAATAAGGTATTCAGAGTTATCCTGATTGGTTGAGATATCTTCTGATCTAGACAGAGCTTACTGCAGATCTCAAACCAGGATCAGGGCACAATCTTTGGTTGAGACTTCTTCTGATCTAGACAGAGTTTACTGCAGATCTCAAACTAGGATCAGGGCACACAATGCTACTAAACACATCTTCTTCCCCACAGTGTCAGACGTAACAGGGTGGCCCAATCCCACAATAACATATAGTGCTGAAAGACGAACTGTGCAAGCCAGAAGAGAATCTTGGTAGCCATTACTGAGGATACATCTCACACAATGTTTCACTTGGAAAAGGCTCTGCATAGGGCCGAAACATTGTGTGAGAGGTTTCCTCAATGAAGACTTCCAAGAGTTTCTCCAGGAGTCTTTCTGCATTGGAGCTTACTGTAGAAGCTGCAGCAAACACCTTGGCAATATACAACAAACTTAGTAAATCCAGAAGGAAGACTTTCATATACAAAAACTTTACTGTATCCACAAGTGGAATAAGTCTTCTCCCAAATGCTTGGGACCAGGAATATTTTAGATTATGGATTTTCTTTGTCTTATGGAACGTTTGTATGTAGTAGGAGATATCTTGGGGATAGGACCCAAGTCTAAGCAAGAAATTCCTTTATATTTATTTGAAAAGGATTTTACCAGGAAGGATACATTGAGATTTCTCTCGTTTTCAAGTATGTCCTGGGTTCATATACACAGCCTGGAGGTCATTTCATACAATATTTTTAATAATGTTGTCCACCGCCACATGAGGTCATGTGCGGAATTTTCCACTTTTGCTGTCATATTGGATTTTGGACCATTTCGGACAACGGATTTTCAACTGGTACTTGGTAAATATCATAGATTTCATCACTTCTTTACAATACAGCATGACATCTCATATCCTCACTGCCTTATTTAACGACGCCCAAGCAATCGGGAAAACTGGAGAACATTGAAATCTAAAGAAAGCGGTGAAAGCATATGTCTAGTGAATCATATCGCACTTCATCAGGTATTCCTAGCGCATTTCGCATTTGGTAATTAGCTTGTGTTTGTAAGGAGATCTTTTATCTCTGTGAGAAAATGACTACTTTGCTTATGGGGGGAAAAAAGAGAAATGGGTTGAATATTAAATCAGCGATTTTAATGGTTTTTTGATAAACAAATAATCCACCCTTCTGGAATGATAATTGAATTAGTGTTCGTATTAAAAAGAAGTTGATTACATACAATATCCACTTAAACTCGTGTGTATCAACTCATATCAGCATTCCGTTTAGGTAATTATAAGAAACGCTCTAAATAGATTTCCATTTATATGTTTTAGCTGCTCTTTATCATGTTTCGAGGAGCAGGAGCACATTTATCTTTAGGATAATTATTTTTGACCAAAAGAATAAAAATAAATTGGTTATGTGCAGGGGCAGACTGACAACTAATGGGGCCCCCGAGCATTACCCTTGTACCCGGCCCACTGAGGGTCACGCCCACATAAACCCCACCCACATAATGAAACACAGACTTGTACAGAATTAATTTCTTAAAACTATTTTCCAAGTAAGGGCAATATTACTTTCTTAACGATAACGTTAGCCCTCAGTTGTGTGAGCGTTAATGATAGGTTAAGTGGCCTTAGCGCGGGCTGCATATATTACATTGCGAACGCTAACGGATTGAAAAACCTTAGCGAATCGGAGATTGGGCTTTTCAGCTCGAGCTTACTGTACTTTGCATTCCCTATGCTTAACATGGGGAGCGCAAAGAGTTAATTAGCGTCAGGATTACAAAGTCCTACCGCTAATTACGCCCCGCTGAGGTTAACTCAAAAGTTAGCCACAGCTAGGAGCTGGTGCTAACAGATTCCGCTTCTGTGGAATCAGTTATCACCAGCTGTAAAACCCCCAAAAATCTGATACTCGCATCCCATCCTGCGGCGAGAACGGCAGCTCAATCCACCTCTTCTGGCTGCCGGGAGCAGAGTGAGACTGGGGAAAAAATGTCCCCAGTCTCCCTCCCCGAATCACTCCGCTCACCTGCAGGATCTCGTGTGAGGCGAGATCCTGCAGGTCATGTGACCCAGCAATCAAAGCCTCAATGGTGTCCTATGGACTCCATGGAGGGGTTGCTCATTAGCGCTGCCAGGAGTATCTTGAGGCTTGTCGCTGCATTACGAGCAGGCTGCTGAGTCAGCACGTGCCCCGTAATATGGAGCGGAAATGTGGACGCTAAAGAGAAACCTGCAGGCGCAGGTTTATCTCCTTAGAGTCCCCATTTTAGCGGCAGTATTGTAATAATGCCCTAAATGTTTTAATAAGACAAAATCCACTCAAACCCACATGCTAATAAGCTATCATGCCCCCTCCAGACCCCTACAGATGACTACCACTCTGTGGGAGGGTAGGAGCATATGACAGAGCTCCACAGCAATAAACTCACAGAAATGTCCGGTTTGTATGAGCGTATCAAAAAGCTACACAGCACTAAAACTCACAGCAATGTGTGCTTTGTATGAGAGTATCACAGAGGTCCACAGCAACAAAACTCACAGTAATGTGGAGTGTGTATGAGCATATCACAGAATCCACAGCAATAAAACTCACAGTAATGTGCAGGATGTATGACCGTATCACAGAGCTCCACAGCAATAAAACTCACAGTATGTGCAGTCTGTATGAGCGTAACACAGAGCTCCACAGCAATAAAACTCACAGTAATGTGCAGTGTGTATGACCGTATCACAGAGCTCCACAGCAAGAATACTCACAGTAATGTGCAGTGTGTATGAGCGTATCACAGAGCTCCATAGCAATAAAACTCATAGTAATGTGTGGTGTGTATGAGCGTATCACAGAGCTCCATAGCAATAAAACTCACAGTAATGTGCAGTGTGTATGAGCGTATCACAGAGCTCCACAGCAATAACCTAGACTCACAGTAATGTGTGTTGGTTAGAAATTAGGTTTAGAAATAACGAGTACAGATCAGGGTTGGAAACTAAGGTTAGAAGCTAGGGTTACAGATTAGGGGTAGCATTTATGGTTAGAAACTAGGGCTGGAAACTGGGGTTAGAAATGAGAAGAAATGACAAAGGAGAGGGGGAAAGAGAAAAAGTAAAAGGGAAAAGGAGAACATTAATGAGGGGAAATAGAGAAAGAAAATTAGAGAAATAGAAATATTAATTATAAGAACTGATGGCAAAATAAACAGATAAACATATCCAGAAAGACAGACACATAAATATCGAGAAAGACAGATGAAGGGATATACCAAAGGTCAGACAGATAGGTGGACAAACCTCTCCCATCCCCTCCACCTCCCTCCATGCTCACCTGCCTCTTGCTTCCAGCTCTCCCAGCAGCTCCTCTTGCTGTCTTCCAGCATCATTACAGCAGAGTCCTCTGCTATAGAGTCAGAGCCAGACACAGTTTACTGGACCCCTGTGCTGCCATACATGAGAAATCACTATAGTGCAGGCAGCAAGATGGGCTGCCTGTCACAGGGACATGTAGGGCTAGTTCCCTGCTTCTGGCGTTCAAACGATTCAGAGTCTCTCCCCACCCCACAGGCCCTCGGTCAGTGCCCGAAATGCCTGACCTGTCAGTCTGTCCCTAGATATGTGAGACGTTAACAACCAGACATGAGAGTCTTGCCGAGTGGATGTGCATATCCCATTTGTAGTATAGGATCATCTCACATAATATGTATTTACCAAATGGATAAAATATCCCTCCCATAAAATCACAGGGTACTCCAGAATCAATATCTGCGTTGACGCGTTTTGCATACAGAGTGCACCATTTAAAAAGCCTGTGAATTTGAATGAGCCTTCATGCGTTGCTTTTTTCAAAACGTCCTATGTGTTTTGTTCATTTTCTCAACAGGATGTGAGTAAAGAAAATGGATTTTCACCTTGAAGAGCCGAGTTTACCAATAGTGAGCTTTGCCTTCGAGAAAGAATGGACAGATTGGATTCAAATTGACGTAGATGCTGCTTATTTTCAAATTCAGTTTATAGATTGTGGACTTTCTTCTTTATCACATATATATTTCTATAGTATCCTATAAGACACAGCTATTCAGATCAAAAAACAATGTCTTAACTAGGAATGGGATGCCGGCTCGAATCGTTTAGATGTCTGATTCGAACATCGGCTGTTCGAAAATTCGCGAACTTCGAACTTTTCGGGACGTTCGCTGAAAGTTCAAAAAATAATTCAAAAAAATTCAAAAAAATGCTTAAAAGATCCTAAGAAATCTAAAAATAAAGAGACTCTTTACTGCAGAATATAATAATAAACGGTTTATTAGATATTGTATTAAAACGGGAATATTTTTAACATTGAAGAGTATAGGATGCATTAACATTTCCCACCCCTTGTTGGTCAAGCATTTCCCACTCATTGTTGATCAAACATTTCCCACTCATTGTTGGTCAAACATTTCCCACTCATTGTTGGTCAAACATTTCCCACTCGGGGGCGTGGTTAGCTGTGGTGGTGAGCAGTCGTGTTGTTGCAGAGCTCCATGTTTTTTATCCCGGATTTCAGGATTTTTGGCTATTTTTCTGCTCCTAACTGTTCCCTGACTTGCCTCCCCGCTGCTGCCATCAGGAAGAGTTATCCGGAGCCTGACTTGCTCCCCCCCTCCGAACTAGCGGTACGTTCTGCCCGGGCTGGGTTTTTGCGGCCTACTGCCCTTTCTGAAGCCTGCAGTGGCCTGAACACTGTCTGCAGTGCCCCAGCTTACTGATGGGAAAGAAAACCAAAGGCAGCGGGGCTGTAGAGGACCCACGCACTGCGGACATAAGGATCTCACTAGGGGGAGGGCGATGGCGATGTCACCCACCTCTGGATCCACCTGACCCTGCTCCTGATGCCCAGGTGGAGGTCGATGCCTTGGGACTGCCGTATGACGATCTCCCAGCTACACGAGGGGACATTCGTACCCTGCTAGCGGACGCCAGATCCTCATGGCAGACTAATATTCTGGCCCTCGACGCTAACGTTACTGCCACTCGGACCCTGGTAGGAGAGGTCCAATTACGCACACAAAATCTGGAAGGAGAGCAGGCCATGACCACGTCTCATCTACGGGCGCTTCAGAAGCAGGTTGAAAGTTTACAATCAGCGGTGATGACCCTGGAAATGCGACACCGGCGAAGGAATCTGAAACGCCGGGGCATCCCAGAAGCTGTGCGAGACGCCGATTTACCTGCCTATGTTCTCCGTTTCATGATGGCTGTTCTCTCCCCCCGAGCGACTCCTCCAGACCCTGTGCTATCGGCATCTCGTATCCGGAAGGCTGCTGCGGCGCCAGTGGGGGCCTCGCGGGACGTCATCGTAGTGCTTCGCGATGTGTCCCTCCATGTCGCTTTCCTGGACAGAGTGAGAAATACGCCCCTGATCCCTTTTGAGGAGGCCTCCATAGCGGTGTACAGGGATCTCCCCTTTTTCCTTCTGGCGGCCCGGAGAATGTTTAGACCCATTACCGTCCTTCTGCGTGCCAATGACATTCGTTATCGATGGGGCACGCTTGGCTCATTGTCGATCCTCTGTGGTGATGGGCGCACCCTCTCGGCGACTACTATGGAGGAAGCGGATGCATACCTTCGGGACCTGGGCCTAATTGCTCCCTCTTTGGATCGGAGTGGAGGGGGATCGTTGGCTGCATCTTCTACTCCCCCGAGGGAGCCGGACTGAGCAACCTGACCTTTATGGGGGCTCTATAGTTATCACCCTGACCCGGAAAGACGTGTTTTTTTTGTTACTTTAGCCTAATGGACTTATCAGTGACTTTGGAGTCATCTCTGTCCCCCCCCTTCTTTTTTTTCTTTTTTTTTTAAATGGAACATGGGTTTTGCCCCGGGTGTGCCATTGGGCTGCCATAGGCTCTCGCCGCCCACCTGGCCTGCCCTTGCCCTGTGGCCTCTTCATTGGCCCTCTGAACGCTGTTGTGGTTTCGGGGTGCGCTGGTGAATACCACTACCTTCGGGAGGGGTGTTTCATTTTCTACTTTTATTTATTTTATTTTTTTTCCTCTTTTTATGCCCCCTCTCCCTTTTATCCTGACTCCGTGGGCAACTGTTGTTCTTAGCATGGTAGTCCTGCATGACTATTGTATTATTTACTTGTCTGTTCCTTTCCCCTTTATCCTTGTTGGTATGATAGATACTTGTTCTGCTGGAGATGGTGTATCCATTCCCCCCTTTTTTTTTCTATAAATATTTTTGGCAATACTGGGTTGCCTGAGGTGTGCCACCATGACTAAGTGTTATGATTGGCCCTTAGGATTCTGGGCATCGTGACATTGTCCCTCCATGGCCTCCTTCGGGAGCGTGCCAGGAGTGTCACGGATATGGCCTTTGCCATTCCCCACACACACCCTTTTTTCCCCCCTTTTTTCCTTTTTATGGTTATTTGGATCACCATCTTTTTGGCAGCATTGCGTATATAAACCCCTTCTTAACTATTATCTTACACCCACCCTTATTTTCTGAGACATTTCTATGTCGATAGATCTTTTGTGTCCTTTGTATTATGTATGTGAGTTTTCCTGGCCCTGCGAGGCCACTTCTGTTCATTTATTATGTGTTTTTTTCTTACAAAATAAAAACCTTGAATTACAAAGAAAAACATTTCCCACTCTTTGTTGGTCAAACATTTCCCACTACTTGTTGGTCAAACATTTCCCACTCTTTGTTGGTCAAACATTTCCCACTCATTGTTGGTCAAACATTTCCCATGGCTTCAAATTGCATTTAAACATGAGCAAAAGCGTTAAAAATGAGCTCAGGGCACAGCGGTGAAATGGCTCAGCAGTCAGCAGTGAAAGGGTTAAAAACGGTTTTAAAAAAATAAATAATAATAATTCATTCTTTCTTGTCCCCCAGGGCAGTACCCGGAATCCCATACGCCTATTGTGGCCAATATCTTGCATATGCCCTCTTGGCGGGGACCTTAATTTTCAAACGTTTGAGCCCCATTGACTTGCATTGTGTTCGAATTGTGTTCGAGTTCGCGGTCGAACTTTTTCGGATGTTCGAGTTCGCACGCGAACCAAACACGGGGGTGTTCGGCCCATCACTAGTCTTAACAATGACGCTCCAATTTGGCTATGGAGGATTTTGGATGCTCCGTATTCGGCCAAGAACCAACACTGAAGGTTTGCCTGTAAAATCATGGCGTTCCTGGTAGTGTAAGTAATAAGCTGGTAAAAGAAGAAGGGTGAGGAGGGGACTTTTTCATCAGTGATGAATCAGCTCACAGGGAGAAGAATGGAGAGAGTTCCATACAGTCAGGAACTGACAGAAAATGCACATCTACGAAGGAGTTAAATACGTAAGATCTCTAAAAACTATGGTGTTATCCAGTTTTGATCTGCCACATCTTCAAAGGGAGCTCTGGTATCACCACCTTAAGGGCCATATTACATACTTGGTGCTAACTTAACCGGAGCTGTTGAAACTTAAAACCTCCATAGACTATAATGGCTCTGGGAAGTTTACAACAGCTCTGGTTAAGTTAGCACCAACTATGTAATATGGCCCTAAATGTTTTATTGACTTCTTCAATGTAAAATAGATGGATCTGATTATTTCTTACAACAAACAGTATTGCCAACCAATCTCCATGCCTATCTAGGAGTCTGTTGGCTTCCTGCAAGTCAATGGAGTCTTTAATGGGATTGAAAAATCCTATGTCGCCAAAGGACAACAAGAATGAAACATCTATATGATTGGCTTAAGTTATCCTTATGTACTTTAATAAATATGACACCATTTATGAAGAGATAAAAAAAATCCAAATTCTCTTAGTGCAGGAAATGATGGGCAGAATGGCCAAGACAGAACTATTTATATATTCCACAAACTTGGCCAAATACACCAACCGTCTGAATATATCCAGCTCGAAAACTTTCTATAATATCATTTAAACAGTGACATTTGGAGAGAGACCTGTTATTTTTCTTCTGATTTGTCCTTAAGCACTAATCCACTCAAAATGATGTGTTTTCGCTAATGGGAATTTGACAGTATCCGATGGATGGGCACCCGGTGACCGCCATTTCTCCTCTTCCACCATAATTGAAGGTTGAACCAAATGACTTCCACTTCAACATCTTGAGTAAAGGGAGAATGGAAATGTTATCGAAGTTGCAAAGATGCCAAAAAACAAGAAAAAGAAGATAAAATATATCACCACGCTGCAATACGTTGGCAAGGCTATTGGCAAAAACAAGAGACACTCTGGGGACCGAAGCGGACCGGTTTAAAATGAGTCACTAGAACATTAAGATGATCCGTGTACTATGTGAGCTTTTAGAGAAAAATGACCTCAGGGTACATTTATGAACGAATTTGCACAAACATGTTTCCTGCCTCTTGAGCTAAGAACATATATCTCAGCATGGTCGTCTTCGCTCCGAGAGATAAAGAAAATTTACAAAAATATGGAGTATTTTTAGGAGTAAAAAATGCTAAGAAGGGGTTCAAGGAGTCAGAGAACTTGAGCGTAAAGGTCCCTGAGCCCCAGCATCTTAATGATGGTTTTGTACAATACATGATATTTCTCTTTAAAAACAGATAAACAGTATATATTCTAAATTTATTTCCGAAACAGATGTAGCACCAGAGATCAACCAATGCATTAAACAACCACTCAACGGTTCACACATGTACCTACATCTATACGCACTTGCACAGGTTTACATATGCTGTGGTCAACTTTCAGGCCTCGCTTATGTTAAGAAAATTTGCATTTTTTTGGGATAATGAACTGAAAGTAACGATATCATGAATGTGGAGTAGTGAAAAAACAAAGCAGGAAGCCCATAGACACAATGAAGACGATTCATTATTTTCAAAGAAGGCATGACTGACCACCAGAATTAAGACCTTTGTTGGCAGAAGTACAAAAAAAACCACTCTAAAAATATCTGTAACATTAAATTTTGGTTACTCAAGTTGTAAAATAGACTAGGAAGCTTTGGACCCAAGGAACATAGCACCTCCAAGTTAAAACTAACTTGACTTCTCCAGTTAAAACAAATATTGAGAGTTTTCTCCAAGATGGAGATCCTTGACCTAGTAGTCTATGGACGATCAAAGTAAATCAGGCTCATGGATTCATTTAAGCTAATTGGTAAATAGAAAATTTGCCTGGTTTCTTTAGCTGAGTGCACATATTCTGCTCTGGATCCTCAGCCTGAGGATCTCCAAGGTTCTTCACCTTTGGTCCAAAAGAGTATGAAACTCCTCAATCACTACAGGGCACAAAAAAACATAAATACATCTTTACACAGCAGTATACATTGGAAAAAGCCTTCCACCCATCAAGTTCCAAATATTTCATTCTCTATTGATAGACAAAAACAAGTTGACAAATGTCAGAATACTAGGATGACCCAACGTGCAGTTGTCCACTATTGTAGATAAAAGAAATCCCTGAATTGCTAGACTGGTCCTTAGAGTGGCTGGATACTAAGCTAGAGAAAGAGTAGTCAAAGAATAAGCCCTTATTCAGGAAACCAGAGTTTCACAGTATCAGGGAAAACAAGCCATGGTCAGATACCAGAAATACGCAATATGGACAAGAGCCAAGGTCTAACACAAAAGTAGGACAAGTAACCGATACACAAAATCAAGGTCGATACATGGGAGAACATACTAGAAATATAAAACGTGCTGAAACTGGGACATGGGAAATGATGGAAAGACCAGACCAGGCTAAAACACCAAAAGGTAAACTGTTATTGGATGGCTCCACTGGAAGACATCAGATGCTGAAAACAACTTATGATATGATGCTTAGTATAAGACTTTCCAAAATGTCACGCATTTAGATGCTTAGTGAAATCCTCTTCACTAGAATGACACCCAGCATCAGTCGTGTTACTGGATCGACACACAATAAGATTCATGTCAGTGGGAAGACACTCCGGAGGGATTTCGTCATGACACACAGAGCTTACGTGTATAGCAGCAACTGACACTGTGTGAAGATGGCAAGTACATCAACGCTGGTCACTATGAGGCCTACCTGGGACAGAGGTAAGTTGGATTCTTGCAAATAAATGTTCTGAAGAACATCGTTGATGCCTCCAACGCATTTCTCCCATGTGCAGTAAACTTCCAGTCATGACTACCAATCACAAAATAATGGAAGTGCACTGAAAATATGAGGCAAAAAACACCAACATAGCATTATACTGACACAGTTCATGACTACCAATCATCCTGTAGACTACTCTGAAAAAGTGTGGTTGCTCTACATTCACCAACGCATTTTCAATATATGCTCTACAGCCAATAAACACACAATAAGACTTGAGTGACAAAGAATTACTATTCTGCGGTTCCGATCAGATGGGAAATGTTCCACCAATATTGGAAATATTAAACCACACAACTATACGAATGAAAATCCCGTTTGTGTGCTCGTTATGGGATGTTACACATTATATAATTATGGTAACTCACTCCTATCGACAAACTCAACACAAAAGAGGGAGAGGGCTGGGAATTGGATTACGAATTACAGGAAAAAGTTTGTAAAAGGATCCTGTACAAATCCATAAAGTAATATCTTTTCTTGCTCTCCATGCATGTCAGATCTCGCCTCCAAATACGCCATAAATCAATATTTCATATCTCAGATTAGAATCATAAACAAAATCCCTGTTGACAAGTTAATTGCCTTAGCTTCGGAAAAGTTACAGACGATGAGCAGATGCATCACTGAGAGTTTTCTTTTGTCTTTTAACACTCGGCAAGAACCAACAGTACATCACCTTAATATTTTGGCTTCCAAGAATATTTTGGTTGTTTGGGTCTTTTGAAGGGGGTTACGACTTATAGAAAATAAAAAGTGATGGTTATGTTTGCTTTTAGAGTAACAGAATCCCAATAAAAAATTTATTTGGCTGTTTTGAGTCAAAGTATAGAAGTGCTGTGACTTCCTAAATCAAGGATTGATTTTATTTTTTATTTAATATACAATTATTTTTTTTTAAATAAAAAAATCATTATTTTTATATTATATTTTTATCGATTTTTTTTATAACAGAGACCATCCAAATACTCCAAAAGGTTATAACTATAGAAATTCTGTGTCTAACTAAATCAAACATTGATTATTTATTTAATATTCAGCCTATCGTTGAACGGGAGTTCCATTGCAGCGTTGACCCATCTAAGGGATCTTGTGAGTCTTATCCAATTTAGGCTATATTGTCGTGGCTATACTGCACTATATTTGTACTCTTATTGTTAAAAGATCCTATACTTCACTGTTATATTCTATTACCTTGGCCTCCAAGACATTTTGGAACTACATCCTACATATTGCTCAACCACTACCAAAAGGTTGGCTGGCAACCACTCAAAAGATTATCTGGAACCTCGTGGGAAATCTAGTTCCAAAACATTTGAAAGGGACAATGTTGCTGACCCCTGTTCTAGATGGGAGATGGTAAGGTAGATAGATATTAGAGATGTGCATTCATTTTGGAAAAATTCAGAATTTGGAACAAAATTTGATAATTCGTATTCGGAAGTACTTCCAAATAACGATTTAATACGATACGAATTCAAAATGAAACGAAACGGTATATAACAAATTTATTTCATTTTACACTGTGTCATCATCATAAAAGAAAAATTTGAATACCTGATATCAACTATCGAATTGATCTTAACTTACAATACAAATAATAGTCAGCAAAGGACTTTATGAAACAAATTAATTTTGTTTCACCGTTTAATTTGACACAAATACTAAATCTGTGACACAGCTTAAAATTTAACCCTTGCTTTTATTTTAACAGCAAAATTGATTAATTGGGGTTTTATCTAGTGATCCAAAATTCAATTGATATCAACTATTGAATTGATATATGAAATTCGAATCGATTCGAAATTTCAAATCGATTCGAAATTTCAAATTGATCCGAAACTAAACAAAATACGAAACTAAATTAGTTACGAAATTCCAAAAACGAAATGATTTAAAAACGTAACGAAACGAAACAAATTTTTCAGCCATGCACACCCCTAGGATATATTTTGGGATTTTGTTTTTCTTCGTTCCAGACTCAATGGCTGCATTGTGGACAAACTTGATGAATGTAGGAGAACAAATGGTTGGTTCTTGGCCTCATGCCTAGGATTAATTTCTTTCCCCTGAAAAGCCAATGCAATTTATCAACGTTTTCGTACAAAACCTACATTCGTAGGCCCAAATCTCCAAATATGAAGCATTGCAGCACTTTCTTTGGGTTGACATGTTGACTAGGTCTACCTTATACAACATGAAAAAAAATACACATATTTATAACATACCAATATAAAATATCCAGCATAAATATTGATGTGTCAGAGCCCCAGCTATATCGTAAGTAATGTGTGATCTCACTAATGATTATCAAAGAGGCGGCAGCAGAAACTCTCAATTATTGACCTATTATTTCTTCTTGCGCCATCTTTAATTCTGGAATAATAGCATTGATCGCCCTTTCGTCTTCATCAGAGTATGTGATACCGCTATTAATCTTTATTATATCTCCGGATTTGTGGCCCGGGGACATTTACATTGTGATAGGTTTTGTCATTTTATAGTGTTGGTTTCTTCAAAGCTGGTAGTGAAAGTATTACATTGTGTAATGGCTTCATAAAGTAAATGTGTTCCAAGAGATCCTATAAAAAAGAAATGAATACATAGTATGACCTGCTGTGATTGGGTAAACGGACGGCGTGGCAGGGTTATGCAGCGTATGATCAGATTTGTAACCAATTCTTCGTTGTTTTAGCTCAGTATGGCGGTTTTAAATAGTCATTAAAGGGTCACACTACTCATCCTGACCACTTTATTGTTTTATACTGGTCAGGCTGTGTGGAGTGCCTTCCCCCCTTTGTCCCTCCCCAGCCCCCTTGATCTAGTGAAATGGCAGGGTGGCACCCACCCAGCGTCACAAGCATCTGAGAGTTTTGAATTTCCCAGCTGCCGGTCACTAGTGATGTCACACACTAGTGATGTCACACACAGAGACGGCCGACGTTACCCTCTGAGACCAATGGCTGTAGCGAGTGTTCTCAGAGAGGCAGCCAAGGGATCGGATCCGTGCATGCGTAGCTCTGATCCATCATTGTGCGCAGGCGCTATGGAACCTGCGTACATCAAGTACACAAGTTCCATAGCGCGGCGCAACATGTGGCTCCTGCCTCCTTCACTACGCAAGTTACATAGAAGCAAAAATGGTGCAGGAAAGCTTTAGGGACGTCCGGGGTCGGGAGTACCTGAGGAGTTGTCACCAGGATCTGCCTGGTTATTTAAGGGCAAAAGAAGGGAACTCTATTTTTCAGAAGACTGTACCTTTAATCCCTTCACCGCCGACGCATTTCACCCCTGTGTGCCGAGCGTTTTGCACTCATCATGTTTAAAGCTCAATGAAAACGTGGAGAGGTGCACTTAGCGTGACAGATAAAGCAACAATAGGACACAAAGGAGGAAAGGTGGACAAATAAGCAGACCGAAAGTTAGACGTTACGGAGACAGAGAGACAACATAAAAAATTTGGAGCACTCCACTATAATATAGACTTAAAGAGTTTAAATATACCTGACTTGGGAATAAATTATGGGGATTTGGTTACAAGATGTGATCATACATTGCATAAATAAATAAATAAACTTGATGTACTCCACCCCAGAAGGTCCTACACTGTGCCAACCTAATGCCTGCTCTTTTGCCGTACAGCCACTTCTTTGGGATATGAATCCTCCTGGGGAACCTGGTAGATGTGACAGGGATGGGTAGGAGGGGTATAGAAACCAGGAGAGGTTGATGAATAAGGCAGACAGAGAGACAAATAGGCGTACAGACAGGTGACTGATGTTGCTGCAAAAAAAACAACCAAGCATAAAATGCTGTGTTGTTTAAAAATGCAGCGACGCACTCGGCGCCGTGATAAATGATTCCCCAACCTGTAAATTGAGTTCCACATGTGTAAACAGTCTTACATTCACCGTACCCAGGCCTGTATCATAAATCAAATATTAAAAGAAAACTCAAGCTCTAACTCTGCATAAAAACAGTGAGGAGGGGGTACGATCAACATAGATTCTCAGGTGAGCAGCAGGTCTTTTTGCGTTCTTCTTGTTGGTCTTTTGTAGACTTTTACTTTACGACAGGCCATTATGACCAAGGCTGCTCTCTCTGTGACTACACAAGATGATGTCAGCTTGGGCATTATACCCAGGTTTTATTCTATACGACTAGGGAACGCACCGATCGGATTCCAACATAGTCTCAGTAACACAGAATCCCCAAACATTTTCACCCAACGTGTTAATATGATAACATAGACCTCATTTTTGGACCAGGGAGACTGGATGTAAGGTTACACACTGGAATATAAAGCTGCCTCCCCCATGTTATCGTGAAAGACCAATTCACACTGAAATACTGCCTTTCTCACTAGTCATCCAATATATTCCTTCTTCTCATCATCTTCTCTGCCCCAGAAGGGTTAGCCTTGTCTTTTTTAAATAAGACTTCTAAAGGCTCTATGCTTTATCATCCCACCTCAACAAACTCAAACTGCCTCCTCGGCATACAATTCTCCGTGCCAGTTCTTCAAAAGGTTCTCCAAAAAACATGGTTCAGTGTCCATGTATGCCTTCTTTTGAAATCTTTTTTAATGGTTCTGCTCATTCTCCTTTCCATGGTAGCACCAATGCTCATCACAAATTGTCCATACCTTTAACCAGCATCTCCAGCACCTCCAAACTTGACCTGTTCTTTATACAAGTTGAGAATATCTTATCTCAAATCTTTTCGAGAGCCGACATGACACCAAATGTGGAAAATTCCAATCCTGACCTTGTCAAGGGACAAAGGTTTAATAATACTGTATAAAATGCCCCCCCAAGCTGTGTGTAATGCCACAGCTAATTAACCAGCCAATGAAAAACTTGTGGAGACAATAAAAGGAATGATGGGAATTTTATGTCATATCATTTTATTTGATGCACTATGTATTACCTTTGCCATTGAAAAAGTCTATTTCGTAGGCGAAACGCGTTGGGCCTTGTACCTATTTATATTTTATTTTGGAATAAAAGTTTTATCAAACCTATACCCATCATTTCTTTTTGTTGGCGATTCCAGTACCCTTGGCTTGTTAAATAGACCAACGCGGACCTCATCAGACGCTGAAGTTCCCATATTTTTTCCTATTTCTATGTGGAGCAACAGACCTTCTCCAGGGAACTCTTTCAGCATTCCACTTCAAGATAAGTAAATTTTCCTTTCCCTATCACCAATTGCTTGTTTCTGTTTGTATAAGGTGTGTGTGAAACATAAATGAATTTTATGTTTAGATTTGGAGTCCTTCCCAGAGATATCTCATTATTATTAACAAATACTGTATTCCCAAAATCCAAAAAAAAACTAATTCCAAGACTCTGTAGGTTCCAAAGATTCCAGATAAGGTTGACTCAACCTGTATAGTTAATGCATCTATAATCACTTGAGACTAAAATCCCATTAAGTTTTTGGACCAGGTCTAATTTCACCCAGGTCAAAAGCTTCGTGCACTGACGATTATGGTGGTGGTGGACCATGGTGTAAACTTGACTAAAGCTGTTGTTATAGATTCTATGGAGTTGTTAAGTTTACAACAGCTCTGGTTGGCTTTACATCAGGGATGGAAAAGAGCCTTCAGTCTATGAGCCAGTAACTACAGAGAGAGGAACGCTGGTCCATGAGGTGGTTAATAAAGGAAAAATACAACACGAGTGGGCAAAAGGACAGCCACGAGGGAGAAGTCTAAAGCAGTCTTTGTAATGGCCGTGTAAATATAACTAAGACTAAGAGTTGCCAGCAGAACAATCCAAGGTTAAAGATCAACAGAGATATACAATCGAGTAGACATGCCGGGTCAAGGAGTGTAGAGATCGAGAAGTCAATACAGGTATGTCAAGACGGAATGAATAAAAGTGCACTAACAGGTCAACAAAGAATCACAAAAGGACAAGGGAGTGTAGCGTGGAAACTTACACAGAGGCAGGCAAGTGTTCATTGGCTGGTGCCATATATGTGCGCCGGAACATACGTGGACAGAATAACGCAGGTCTATGTATAGTGATGTACGGCATGACCCATGATAAATGACACGGAGTATGTGCGAACCACGCCAGAAACATTTTTGAGAAAGGATTTTACCAGGAAGGATACATTGAGATTTGTCTCGTTTTCAAGTATGTCCTGGGTGGCGAGTATGTACCGTTAGGTGTCTTGCCCAAGGACACTTACTGGAGAGGTGCTCATTGTGATCGAACCCATGACTCCACAGGCTCTCTCCACGGAGAGCAGTGATGTTACCTCTACTCCACCCAGCCAGTACATTAGCATTCAGTGGAGAAATATATGACCGCAAGCAGGTGAAAAAGAGTCAAGATGTGGAGGTTGTGCGTCATCATGGGGGCTGAGACAACAAGGGCAACAGGTAAGACGAACCCACATGACACTGACCATCCCTTGGGAGGTCCTGAAGTTAAGAGTCTGACGTGGACTTCTCTAAATAACCTAATTAGGATCGGATTATCAAATCAATAATGACTGCCAGTGTAGTGTTTCCTTCAGGGACACGCAATGGATAAACTAATAAATGATTCCCACCCGTACGGTTATATTGATGGTGGGGAAATCCAACCGCCTTTAGAAACATCTATCAAGGATAGGGGAGGAAAAAAATGAAAAAAGATGATTTCATCTTAATGTGAGATATGTATTGTTATAAATAACATAATTAAAACCTAATTATATCACAGTTAAAATCAAATCACTGACAATTAAAACAGTCTTAGACAAATGAATAATGCGTTCCATTCCGTCTCACATTATCCAAAAGCTGTTAAAGACTTAAAAATTGTAGCGTTGGGTCTCCATAGGGGGGTCCAAACAAAGGAGCTTCTCTGTTGACTGTAGTTAGAAGGAAGCGGAACGAAACGAGAATGATGAACAGTTTTTTACGTCAGCTTTTAAATATCAGTTTAATGAAGAGATATAAAATAAAGGAAGGGATTTATTTCTCACTCGAGATGGAATCGCCGCACGGATGCGGTCTTGTTCGCAAAGCTTGGGTTTAGAGGGACGGCTCAGTGAATACAAAACATTCAGATATCTCTAGCCGTGCAGTGTCGGCCTTTATTCGCCATATATTTTCAATGCCGTCGCGATGTGCATCGGTAGTGCAGCGAGGAGGGAGTCAGAGATACTCGTTAACTCGATCCGAGGACACGGAAAAAGGGGTGGGACTCTCCAACATGTCGCAGCCTGCCTACTGCTCATACACAGTGGCATTAATAAGTGTATCCCCTTAGTGACCAGGCGGTTTTACACAAATCCGTCCTTTAGTGATCGCTACTGTTTTTATGTTTCTGCGCTGTTCGTGTTTAGGTCAAATTTTCCTCTTACTCGATTATGCAACCCACACATATTATACACCGTTTTTCCCGCCATTAAATGGACTTTCTAAAAATTCAATTATTTCCATCATATCCTATAATTTACTATAAAAAAAATATGAAATATGATGAATAAATGGTAAAAACACACTTTTTCGTAATTTAATCCCCAGAATCTACAACCACCAAAAAAGACCCCGGCTAAATAGTTTAAAAATTTTGTCCCGGGAATAGAAATACCCAATTTTTACATGTTTTTGCTTTTTAACCCCTTCACTGCTGAGCCAGTTCACCTATGTGCACTGAGCTCATTCTGACTGTTTTTTCGCTCGTTATCTTTAGATGACAACCTAGGTCCTATTTAACTAAACCCCTCCAAGAAAAATTATTTTTAAAAAAAACAATTTTTTTTTATTTTTATTCTCTTATTTTATAAAAAAAAATTAGCTTTTTTTTACACCAAACCTAATCATGTTTGGTATCATCAGGGGGGGAACCTGCCGATGACGTCACCACGCAGCGCGGTGACATCATCGTGCTCGCCGGCCCCTCTAAAGCAGAGGTGCAGGCTTCCTCCCTGCCAGAACTCCGTTGGAGCCAGCGAGGGAGGTAAGTATCGGGCGGGAGGGAGGTTAGGAGCCGCTGACGTACTGTGTACGTCCGCGGGTCTAAGGGAGACCCGTGGGCAGGATGTACATGGTACGTGAGCGGTCATTAAGGGGTTAATATACCCTCAAAAGTGGCACATTTCAAGCTTCCGCAAACCGTATATGAACTGTAAGATGCATGACTATAGCAGGTATATTAACTCCTAGAACACGCCCCTAAAGTTTTAGCACCCTAGACATGATGTCTGAGGTGCTAACACTTTTTTTTTTTTTAAATCTTTATTTATTAACCCTTTCGCTGCTGAGGCTTTTCCCGCCCCTGTGCTGAGGTCATTTTTACCGGTTTTGCTCATCATTTTTAAACGTGTTTTGAAGGCTTATTTTAGTACATGACCCAGACATATTATATATCGTTCTTTCCGTCAGACTCGGTAGATTCATAATATGTCATTATTATATGTATACGTTATGTCATGTCTGTATATTATAACAAAAAATGCAATAAAATATGTATTTTCAATAATTTACAGCGTGTAAAGTGTTTTTTTTCACATTTTAACATACGAGCAATTGCGGTTATATTTTGTATGGGGTGCGCTTGTTAAAAAAATTAGAGATGGGGTCTCGTTACATTTTTTTTTGGGGAAAATTACACTATTTTTAACAAACGCACCGCATACAAAAATCGTTAGTGCAGCATCATTGTTCACATTATAATTGAAATGGGAACAATATTGCTGCATTAACAAACCAAAAAAAAGAAAAAAAAAGTGTTTATTTTTTTTTTATAATTTTTTTTTTATTTTTTATTTTTTTTTTTGACAAAATTTTTCACTGTAGTGTTTGGTATCGTTGGAACGGCCATGCTCTGGCCGATCCAACCATATCAAACTTTAACCCCTAGCTGCCACGGACCGTTGGTGGCAGTTAGGGGTTAAGTCCAGGACTGGCGTCATCGTGCTACGCACGATGACGCCAGTCCTCAGGGGGAGTTCCCGGAGGCTTGGCCGACATCCAAGATGTCGGCCAGCTCCGGGAAAGGATCGCGAACCGGCGCTTTTCAGCGCCGATTCGCGATCCAGCTCCCCATGGGTTAATGCCAGGCACCATTTGGAAGGGCAGGCTGTGCCCTTCCAAATGATGCCTGGGTTAACCCCCGCAGAGCCGCCGATCGGGAGGGAGAGAGGTCTGAAGGACCTCCCCCCCTCCCTTTCAGGCGCCTCCTCCGCACATGCGGGGGGGGCGCCTGAATTAGGTGTCATCGCGCTGCCGCAATGACACCTAATACCAGCGGCTGCGGTTCCGGATGCGCGGCTGACATCGAGGATGTCAGCCCGCACTGGAGGGGCCAGCAATCGGCCGGAACCCGGCCGAACGCTGACCCCAATGGGAGGACGCGCTCAGCGCGTCCTCCGCATACCAGCGCATACCAGCGCATTCAAGTGGTTAAGACACGGTGTATACAAAGGGACGATAGCCAATGCTCAGAGGTACCACATGGTTATTCATAAAATATTCGTTACATATACGCACCGAGGCATCCAGAGTATGCTACATACAGACCATAAAACAATATCACACGTCGCTTTTCCAATAAGCCACAAAAACAACCCATTAATGAACAAGTATTACAAAAATACATAAATAAAATTTAAAAAAAATATATATAGTTAAAAAAAAGAAAAACAAGCAAACAAAATATGAAAAAGGCTGCACCTGACCCTTACAACAATCCCCTATCGCATGTCACTTCCACCCAGCCACCTTGACCTCAGTTACCCTCAACCGCTAACCATCCTGCCGACACTTTAGAGTACGTCAAATAAGCATCTCGGACTCTTGCGGTCAATTCATCCATTTGGCGGACATCCTCCAGGATCGCCATGACCCTCTTCCAAGACACTGGCTGGCCTTCCATGTCTCCGCCAGAGCTTTTCCTCACTGCCGCAGCAAGCTTGGCCAACCACTTTGACTGGTATCTTGTGAGGTGTGGCTGGGGCCTGGTAAGAACATGAGACCAAGGATCAATGTCCACTGGTGCCTCCAACATCTCCAATGCCAGTGAGTGGGTTTGCCACCACAGGGAAGAAACTACTGGACATTGCCACCACATGTGTAAATGAGTTCCGCCAGCAGGAGTCCGGAATAGGACGGGTTAACCATGTGCAAAACCTTTTAAAACAAGCTGGAGAATGTCTCTGACTGACATCTCCCCAGCTGATCCTGCACAGAACCCAGAACTGTAGTACTTCCTTTTTGGCCAGCAGGTGGGGACATCTCCCTGCCAAAATAGGTTATTACAGTAAGGAATACATAATATTTCTAAATATTTCTTACTGTAGAATTAAATAAACGATTTTCCAGAAACCACTGGTTCCTGACAGCGTTTCTTTGGTAAACCACTTGGCAGTTAAAAGGTTAAGATCGGGCAGATGCCATGCGAGTTACAAATAGTATATACACCCTCTATGCAGCTACTGGAGGAGATTGTGCTGGTGAAAAACAAGTGATTTGTTCCTATTCTCTCCTTTTAAAATTAATTCTGCAGGAAAATGGTAAATCTATGCCTAAATCTTAGGGGTTTATTCAGAGAGCACTGAAATGTACCAACATTTCGGTGCTTTCTCGTTCCCCGCAGTTCCCTGCACTTCAGAGAAGCAAAGTTCCCCACCATGCGGTGAATTCAGCATTCACCACAGGGTCCACAGAGTGCAGGGAAAACCCGCTGCAGACCCACCGGAACCTCCATGAAAACCACGCCGGAAAAAGACGCGATCACAGCGCAGACAAGCCGCTGAAAAAGCCGACAAGCTGACTAACGGGGTAAAAAAAACCAAAAAACAATACGCTTGAAAGTTTCAAAATTGAAGTGCAGTTTGCAAAAAAAACTACTGAACGAAAATGCCTGTAATTTACATATAAGATCCTATGAATGATAATAAAAAGGTCTGTTACAGAAAAAAGAAAAAACGCTAGAAAAACTAAAATTATCAAAAGAATCTCGAAAAATCCTAAAAGACCCTAAAAAATCAATAAATAGACTTTTTACTGCAGATTAAGACAATAAACAGTTTATTAGATATTGAATTAAAACGGGAATATTTTTAACATTGAAGCCTATGGGATTCACCTGAATAAACCTGCCGAATGAAAACACTGAAAAGCAGGGCACTTTGGCAACTTTTCTCTGCTGTTTGGTGTCTGTGAATAGATTAACCATTGCTTCTCTATGAGGGATTTCACTGCCGTCGAACAGGCACCGTACTCGCTGGCAGTTCGCCAAAATTTGGCGAACTGCCTGTGCTCTGAATAGCCGAATGACCCCGAAATGTCACCGTACGGGGAAATTTCCTGTTCGGTGACATTTCGGGGCCAGATCGGCTGTCTCTGAATAACCCCATTTGTGCTCGTTTGGAGGATGCTAGGATAGTGTTACTCAACAATAGCAAACAGGAGTCAAAGATCATTTACCAAACATATTATACGAGAAATCGAGATATACTGAACATATAGTGACCTATTTACATCAAATAATGTCTTCCAACTGTGTTCCACTCGTCGAATTTACTTTAATCATCAAACATCAAAAGTGATCTTGGTGTTTGATCATCGTTATTAAATCTTGGTTCTTTTAAAAGTGCATCTGGTACTAAAATTCCTGAAATGATGCCTCCAACAGGCTTTACAAGACGTTCTCCGTCTCCTCTGGCCTTTACAGTATGCTTCATCGATGTTCTTCATGGCCTCCGACCTCTGCAATATGTCGAACAACTTCAAGTCAAGAAGACTCTCCCTCGTTCCTTGGCTTGAAAGCCTATAGCTCCAGGAAGAGAGTCTGCCACATCTTTGGACATTAGTCCAAGTCATAAAGCTATCCTTACCAAAACGGGGGAAAATAAGCATTTGAGAAGGTATTTACATGGGCTAGGAGTCTTCACACACGTTCCACCACCTTCGGGAAGGACACTCAGGCTGGTTACAGTATATGAGGATGTCCCGTTACAGTATATGCCCAAGATAAGAAATCTTCTGAAAGGATATGTCTCCGTACGGACGGAACATAAACGTGAGGTAGGCAGAACGCCTAGCAGCAAGACTCCGAAAGACACAATGCCAGATACCAAGGGCCCATCTGGTCATGTAGAGAGATCGTTCTTTAAGACATGAGAAGATGTCCCTCAAAATGAAATGAAACAGCAAGCCAGAGAACGTAAAACTAAAGAAGTGCCAAATAGCTAATCAACCACAGCCAATTAATAAATGGGAAATGATCCACCAGTAACCTGAATTTCTTACTTATGAATAAATAAATGGCTGCGTAATCAGGATTTATAAACGGGGGACCATCAGGAGAACAGTGACATAATTAGTGGAGGTATACCTCATTTACTGCTGGTGGGGGGTTCTCCTGGAACGTTATCTCTGCTGCATTATTCGATGCGTGTTAATTTTGGTATTTTATCTCCTGTACAAATAATGTTGCATGTTGCGAGCTTTTAATAGCATGAATAATTTATGGTCCCATAAAGCGATGCGACGAAATTATAAAACAGTGTTGCGACTGGGCATGTGCAAAAAGATTTAATTCGTAATTTTGGGTTTGTCTGATTTCGTTTGATCATCGATTCGGTTCATCAGAAATTCGTACTAAATATTTTGTTTCATTAAAACCAATTTATTGTTGGAAATTGTTACTGCACAATAAAAAAATGAGATAACTGAACACTCACCTGTCGGCAGCGGGTGTGGAGTCAATCGAGAATGAACCCTTTCACTTTTTTTTAGAATACTTTTTTAGAATGATTTTTATAATGCTTTATATATTATCATACACCCCATCTGTTGTGAATTAACCCCTCACCAACTAATGGTGAGGAGATATGGGGAGGAAGGAGCAGGTTAGCAACAGGACGTACTTGAAAACGAGAGAAGTCTCAATGTATCCTTCCTGGTAAAATCCTTTATAAATAAATAAATTTGAAACATGGGATACAAAGTCAACAATTAATTAAAGGGTAAGATAGAAAATTTGCACAAAAATGGTTATTCTTAGATGGTTAAAATTTTAAATAATGTAAATTTGCTTATTTATGATTTTTCATGTAGTAATTTATCCTTTACAGAAATATCACTGGGATGAAAGGTTCTAAATTCTAGATGGCATCCCTTATCTGGCACAATGTCACATGGGTCTGCATTATCAGCATACAGGCAGAAATGGCCTGTGTGTCAGATGCAGTAAATGATAATAAAATAGTGAGATCTCCTGCTTATGGGGATTTTTAGTGAACAGAATGAGATTGTTAGTAATGCAGCTTCCAAACACTACCAATATCTATATGTGCTGCATAATGCCTGTGTATGGAAATTACAGCAACACCTTGTATCTGTACTATACAGGGATTTATACTCACTGTACAGCTCTCCCTGTATTCTGCCCATTCCATGGCTGCTGGAATGCAGCAGTAAACTTTGTGGAGCTTTTTTATTAAAAGAGGTTCGGGGCTGCTGTTTGCAGCTTGTTTTATGTCTCTCCAGTGTGCTTAGAGAGAGATAAAACAAAGGATTTAGATTCACCACAGAGGACACGCTAATCTTGCTTTAAAGAGGTATGAAATGGGGTTTTGATATGGTAATGACTGCTTTTCAATGTATTACAATACAAAATCGAGTTAACTTGATTTGGGGAGTGAAGTGGTTATTCACACGTTCCTGAACCTCATGAATTTACACCCTCCCACCCATGGCTATCAGTTGTGGGGTTAAAGCAGGGAAGGTCAAACACCCCATCTGTTGTGAATTAACTCCTCACCAGCTAATGGTGAGGAGATATGGGGAGTAAGGAGCAGGTGAGCAATCCACTTGGATCCAAACTAATGCACCTGTAACTTGTACTCATTCACAGACCAACCAGAACCAATTCCAGAAATGGAAATCCATTCCACGTTAATCAACTTTCTGTCATTCGTTGAGGTGTCTCAATACTGATTTTGTGTTTTGGACAAATTGTAGTAATTCATAAAAAACAATATACATATATCTTGTGAATATATACGTATCTGGTCTGCACGAATCACAACGCTTCAGGGTTCAGATGGCTCCCATAATAACATCATCCATATTGGTACATATAAGAAGCAAGACAAAATATAGCATATATTGGTGTAGTATGTCACATTCAATATATAGAGTCTAATTGCATGTCATAGATCCACTCACAAAATTAGAGCCCTATCACTGGCTCTGAGTGGACCAACGCATCTGGGTATGTCTTCAGGAATCTTCTCAGGTAACCCACACCTTATGGATCTCTCGCCGCGACAATATGTGTGAGGAAGATGGAAAACAAAAGATCTCCTTGGGCAGATCCAATATTACACAATTATAAATTGGTAACATAGCGATTTTCAACTCACTTTTGTTGGAGCTTATCCAAGCTAGAGGTGAAGCGCATATGGATTTGTTTAGTAACCAAACTCCTAATGCCAGGATTATCATCTTTCCCTCGGATCTGATGATACTCAACGGACTCCCGCTGAGGGTAGACATAACTGTCATTGACAGTTGCCTGGTCCACCATGTTTTTCTTTAGGTTTGACAAAGACTCAGAATTGAGACGTTGCCTGGTCAACTTGTAATGCAATAAAGCGGTCCTTTTTAAGCCTGGTGTTGCGTGATCACACGCTACCTGCGGCCCATGTTTTCCTGGGCATTCATTGACTATACAAAGCATTGGTCATGACGGGGAAAGGGCTTCCCATAATTAGATATAATCAAAGAGCACCCAGTATAACCTAGCAGCCTTAATGGCAACTGTGAGTCGACCTTTTGGCCACCCCAAGGTTAAAGGTGCATGTCCCAATGACTGATATGACCATGCTTATCAAACATGTCCATCTTTTCCATTAGTGTACCAGGTCACAGTCTGAGAGCCACATGTTGTTACAAAGTACTCGAAACAAAGATGGTGGTGAGAAACACGAAAAAAAGCGAAACAAAACCACATCACAGTGTCCAAAAAGTTGATGACACTTACAAAACGAAAATATACACATATATCATGAAAGCCCACTTACGCCAGGCACAATCTTTCCTATTTCCAGGCTTTCCCTCATTACTTTGCTGCCAAATGACCGGCACACACATCTCGGGCCCTTGGGAAGGCAAGAGCTTACTTCTAATAACATCAACGACAACTCTCATAATTCAATCTACAGTAACCTGCTGGACATTAAGGATGTTGCGGCTCAATCTCTAGAGCTCACCTGCACAAACCCAGACTAGAAATATTTCTTCCTTACAAGAAAAATATAATGAGCAATTGCTCTGTATCAACTATTTGGCCCCTTGATCAGGACGGCAGCTCCAAGCACAAGGATCATCAGCCACCGCGTGGCGCACAGTACATCAATTTTCATGTTGGGTGTTGTATGGCCGGGTGACTAAGCACACAGGGTTCTGCTCCAAAACAACACTCAATTCATCATTTCTTAACTCTGGAATCCACATCTGCTGGTTTTACGAGGAAGTCATTCAGCTGATCGGTTCTTGTCATAGACAATGCCACTGGTGCTCATCATTCATTTTCACCACGGGGAATCTGTCTTTGCTACCCCCTGCTACTGACCCCAATTACTAGGTTGCAGAGATAAATCTTGAGCATAACCTGCCTTTCTGGTGTTAGCATTCCCCTCTGTGTTTTTCATTCCATGGGAATAACTAAGCTTCCCGACGCGTTTTAGTATCTGAAGCATATTACAAAGGGCCTTTATAAAACACTCTCAAAAAAAGTTAAATCAATAGGGAGGATGAACAGAACAGGATTGTTTTACAGCACCCCTACCATAAGTAAAATATTCATGTGTCTAGCAATTTAGAGGTCCTATAAGGAACACCTCAAAAATCCACCAGTTCCTGTTAGAGATGATAGAAGAGCTGGTAACACACATTGTGGACATTCAGCAATCCACGGTATGGAATAAACACGTTATGGTTTTTTGGAACTCTTGAAGTTGAGGTTCCACAAAAGCTGGACAGATACTCTGGTGTAGGGTTGTTTTGGCATAATTATTCCACAATTGGTGACTTTATGGAAGTAGAAAGGTTAGCTCTAATATTTTTTTGTGTAATGCACCTTTAAGAACTTTATTCACACATATTCTCTTCTGTCAATATCCAAAGTTGCAGTGGTGGACAAGGGTTAAAAAAACTCAAAGGACTCTGGAACCATCCACTTACTGTCTACCACCCAAAGGGAAACAACGATGGAAGCGAGGTCTTTGCTTAAAAAGGCACAGGCTTTGGTCCATGGTCCCCAACCATGTCACACCTAGCGGGTATGAGTCTTGGTTATGCCCAAGTGCACTAGTTATTACTGGGACGGAATGCTGCATCCTACTCTGATGGACAAACCACAGAGGTGTTGGCTGACAGAGGCCATAGTTGGTGCACCACTGTACCATCAAATGCCACCCATTAAATTGGTTAATTGGTGTTTATGGACAGACCGTTGCCACAAAATTTGGGTATAAAGCCAATGTCTGTTCGTCATAAGATAAGAATTCTGAAAAAATAAGTCTTCTTCAAGGTCATTATAAGAGAATAAATTCTGGTTTCCTCTTTAAATATCAATATGTAAATGGGCAGGCATCATAGTGATCTGGCCATATGCATGTTCATCAACCAATCAGAAAAAGAGATAAATTAATCTGCAAGGGATTCCATTTGTAAGAATAATTAAAAATATGGCTTTACTTCTAATCTAATTTCATTTGTGCTGAAATAAAAGCTGTCACCGAGTCGAGGACACTATTCCTTTAGGCAAATACTTTAATTTCTAGTCAAAAAAGCCGATACAAGTCCATGGGAAATCCGCTTACTGCGGGGAATATTATTACTGAAGGTTAATGTGAACTTAATAACGTTAAAGTCTTCATTAAAAATAAGCCACTAGTCTTTTATTGACTTTTTTTATGAAACTTTTATTCCATTTAGTTGTGCTTAAAGGTATGTTTAAGGGTTAAAATGGTCAGAAAAATGGAGGTGTTCAATCCTCCCACACACATCCTCCCATTTCAATCCTAGGATGTCTTGGTGCACGTGGTGAGCTGGCAGTGGCTGGCCGACGAGGAAGGGGGTTGGTTGCTCATTGGAGCAAATTGAGAGCCATTGGCTAGTACTAACTATTTTTTTTTTACCTAAATCCCAGAAGGATGATCAGTCCAGTTTAATTGACAACTTTCTGGATGGGTAGACCCCCAACTTAACCTATTCCCACTGGAAATGTTGAATCAGGCCTCTAGGACAAACATTGAAGAGGAGCACCTAGGTCACCATGACAATCTTTCTGAAAATATGTAGATACACCAAATGGACGGTATTTAACCAACAATGATATAGATCCAAGGTTCTGTAGTGACCTTGGCGTCATGTAGCACTTTTTCCAGAACTAAAACATCACTTGACAGTGTGTAGATACACCAAATGGCTGGAATTTAACCAACATTGATATAGATCCAAGGTTCTGTAGTGACCTTGGCGTCATGTAGCACTTTTTCCAGAACTAAAACATCACTCGACAGTATGTAGATACACCAAATGGCCGGAATTTAACCAGCAATAATATAGATCCAAGGTACTGTAGTGACCTTGGCGTCATGTAGCACTTTTTCCAGAACTTAAACATCACTCGACATTAGTCAACCCTACGCCAGGAGCTAGAGTTGGGACTTGGAGAAATGTGGGTCTTGCATCAGAAACTCTAAATTAGGGATGTGCATGGCTGAAAAATGTCTATGTTTTAGTTTAGTTTCATTATGTTTTTAAATCATTTCGTTTTTGGAATTTCAAAATTATTTTGTTTCGTATTTTGTTTTGGATCGATTTGAAATTTCGGATCGATTTGAAATTTTGAATCGATTCGAATTTCATATATCAATTCGCTAGTTGATATCAATTCGAATTTTGGATCACTAAATAAGACCCCAATTAATCAAATTTTGCTGTTAAAAGAAAAGCTAGGGTTAAATTTTAAGCTTTGTCATAGATTTAGTATTTGAGTCAAATTTAAACAGTGAAACAAAATTCATTTGTTTCATAAAGTCCTTTGATGACTATTACTTGTATTTTAGGTTAAGATCAATTCGATAGTTGATATCAATTTGATAGTTCATTTCAAATTCGATAGTTGATATCAGTTATTCAAATTTTTCTTTTATGATGATGACACAGTGTAAAACGAAATAAATTCGTTATATACCATTTCGTTTCGACTTCGTATCGTATCGATTCGTTATTCGGAAGTACTTCCGAATACAAATTATCAAATTTCGTTCCAAATTTCAATTTTTTCCGAAATGAATGCACATCTCTACTCTAAATGTAGACAATTTTTCAGTCACTTTAAAACTATCAGCAGCCTCCATGATCATCTATACCTTCAATTAATATGGCCAAATAATTATCGTGGCGGCTGAAAACCTTTTCAAACACCACGGGACATTTGTCATTTAGAAAACCCAACAAAGAAGCTTTTATTCGGGTTTTCTCATGGTATCAACGTGCCTACAGTGTAGAGAATCAAGTTGATGGATAAGGAATATATTGCCCCGTATTGAAGAACCCATTGTTCAGAGCGCTCGCCGCTAATCAATGACTCCGGCATCTGTCTTCGTTCAAATTAATTTCTGGGCTTCTGTTCCCAACACAATATCACAGACCGAGCCATTTGTTCAAAATGAGATCAATTATACAAAGACACGTAAGAACAGGGGGAGATTAAAACGGTTATTATTATAAACGCGTATGTTACAGGCAGGACGCGAAATCAGGCCTGATTACATGGAATAGAAACAGTAGAGACCCACAAGCCGTGTGAGAAAGACGTACAATAGAGAGTATATAGAGAAAAGAGATACCAGAGGCTAGATACCAATTAATTTATATGCTTTTTTACGGTTAATAGTCTATTTTACACATTTTGTCGTTTTTATTTAAATTTATATACATTTCATGTTATTTCTTCTTAAAAGTAGAGCTTAATGTCCGCATAGAGCTTGCCAGATTTTACATATTTGCATATTATTGTGTTTAAATTAACACAGTCTAGAAATGGGGGTCCAGAGGGGGTTAATTAGTAAACCCTCCTGACCCCCACTTCAGTTTCTCTCTGGCTTATGAGCAGAAGCTTTCGCTCCGACGACAAGGCTCCTTGCAACTACCCGTGTTGACAGCCAACTGGATGCCTCTCAAACACTTCTTCGTTGACGAGCATTGGATGATCAGCTCTGCAAACCCCAGAAGGCTCTCCAGCCTCACCATGACCTTTCAAATTTATCGAAGTGCTCATGGTGCCTCTTTATGTTCCTCTCTATATATTTATTGCGTGTTTTACAATGTTTATATTAAATGTCATCAACAGGACGCATGACATACATATTAAAATCAGGGCTCAAAATTTCAAGTCCCAAGCTACTAACCAGGTCATAAGAGTTACTCGCCACCAGTTGCTCCACCTAACCCCTACCCAGCCTTAACTCTGCCCTTAAACACACACCCTTAAACTATCTTATGAAATTACACTGTTTAAGGTTTTATTTAGAATAAAGTTGCACAAATAACAATAATACCCAGACATCAGATCCCAGATACATGTATACCCAGTCATCAGACCCCAGATACATGTATACCCAGTCATCAGACCCCAGTGTGAGCAGAGTGAGGAGGCAGGGAAGCTCCTCCCCCCCCTGCCAGTGACAGAGATGAGTTGGGTCAGGTTAGGCAGCTGATTCCTGCCACCATGCAGCCTGGGAAAGGGAGAGCTGCACGTTGGCACTGCCAGAATACGCAGCACAAAATAATTTATTGTGTTACCTGCATGTGCATTTCTACTCGCCCTCATTTAATTTCCACTCGCTAAATGCGAGCAGGCGAGTGGTAATTTTGAGCCCTGTTAAAATACATTAATTTACAATAAATGTCAAATCGGTATAAAAGTAAAAGAATGAAACGGGTTAAATACATTGATCAGCCACAACATTGGATCCACCTGTCTAATAGGTAGGTCCACCTTGTGCTCTGATACATTAAGGTATGGACTCCATAAGACCTCAAATCAAAAGGTACCCTAATCAAGAGTGCCCAACCTGTCTGAGAAGATCAACTAGACCGGTTATAGGAGAAGTGAATCGTGTAAATCTATGACCTGGAATATGTGAGCAACAGAAAGACGAGCTGCCTTACACTACGTCTGAACCTCGCGCTGTGAACTGAAGGCCAACGTTGACAATTTAGACAATTAGGAACTTGTAAGGAATGAAAATGCTTTTAATTAGATTTTTAAAATGATTCAAATTGCTCTGAGCAGTGGAAGATATTGCCACATTTATCAACATAATACACAACGTTAATGCAGTATGTGTGAACAATCTCACTAATGGAAGGAACACGAGTCTGGTTTGATGGCTGATGAGTTTGCTAATTGAAATGAAATATATTTTGTTAAAAGAAACATTCCGGAGATATCTGAGAGCCAACAAATACATGTGTTAAGATATTTCTATGACATGTAAGATCGATCTGAAAAGCTATAATTCTCCTAGGGAGGTATGAGCTCAGAAACCTCACTCTGTGCCCATGAATGCCTCCATACGGTGTAAAATCAATACGGACCTCAACACCAGGAAACATATTCCCCATTGGTAGACATTAATAAATTATAAGGGTTTATAGAGCCAGTTGGCTCTTCTTCGCCATCAAACATAATATTTCCATCAAACCAATAATTTGGTGGTCCATCTTGCATGGCCACTTTTAAATTGACATACTATGGCATACTTGGCCCATCAGTCCATGAGTTGAGGATATTCCTTCTTGAACACAAGTCTTTCAATGAATATTAAGAATTTGGAGAGGAACAGATCTGATCTACAGCAATAATATGATGATGTTCTGAACGTTTGGTGGGTCCCAAGGACTTGGTTGAAGATCTCCAAGCTTGAAGACCATAACATTTGTAGATCATACAGTGTATAATTAGCAGTAGTCTCATTTGGCCATAGCATATTAACATTGTTTTTCAATACAATAGTCATAGATGGCTCATGAGAGAGGTAATTGAAATGAAAAATATTTTGTTAAAGGAAACATCGCAGAGATATCTGAGAGCCGACGAATAGATGTGTTAAGATATTTGTATGACATATAAGATCGAACAGAAAAGCTAGCATGCTCCTAGGGAGAAATTAGCTCAGGATGACAATTTTGTGCCCATGGATGCCTCCATACTGGGTACAATCAATAGTCATTCGAACCTCAACACAAGGGATTGCACTCCCCATGGCAGACATTAATAATGGATAAGGGTTTATAGAGCAATCGGAAAGACACCCTGTTCTTCTGATCGGAAAGAGTCAAGGAAGTAACTTGTATCAGATATGAATTGTACAAACATGGCGACCCAGTTGGCTCTTCTCTGCCACTAAACATAATATATCCATCAAACCAATAATTTCGTAGTTCTTCTTGCACGGCAAGGCTATACCAACATAATATGGCAAACTTGGCCCATCAGTCCATGATTTGAGGATTTTCCTTCTTAACCACAAGGCTTTCAATGAATATTAAGAATTTGCAACTGACATATGCTATAGCAGAAATATCATGATATTCTGAAGCTTTGGTGGGTCCTAAGGACTTGGTTGAAGAACGCCAAGATACCAAATTTACCGTACGTAGATCATATTTCTTGCTGTGGCTGCATTTGCTCCTTGAAATACTACCATGATTTTTTTAATAATCTCAGCCAGTCATATATTACAGAATTTTTTTGACTATTTTACAAACAAAGGTTTGTACTTTGCAGCGATTGTAAATGAGCATGTGCACAGACAGTTAAGGGGAATCTGAGGGCTCCACACAATCTAATATTTATGTAATATTTATATTTACAATCTTCATGTGCGATGATTGCAAATCAATGGTTCACACCTGGATCAACATGATCTATTATTATAAAACTTTAAAGAAGGGCACGATTAAAGGATTTGTCCAAAAACTGGCGCGTTATTACATTGTTTGTGCATTACGGGACGTCAATATGCACTGCAGTCTGTCAGATAACATTGTCTCTGTGTGACTGCTAGTGAAATGGAAGGTCCAGAGGCCACTGCACTCATTTTAAGATTCGATCAGGATAGCCCAAGTGAAGCCGGACAGATGACACAAACCCAGAACGCACGTAAAACCCTACAATAACGTAATAACAAAACAAAATAGCGACCATCCGAAAATTTCGTATCGATCCAAAATTTCGGATCAATTCGATTCAGATCATTTCGGCGTTTCAGATCATTTCGATGATTCGGATCATTTTGGCGATTCAGGTCATTTTGGCGATTCGGATCAGTTGGTTTTTCGTCTATTTATGAGTTATTTCGTTTTTTATTGGTTATTTTAGAATGAGAAGAAGATTACTACCAATAGAATGAAATTTTCTTTACTTATATATTCTTTTAGGATTTTTTAGGCATTTTTTGGGTGAAATTTTAGGTTTCCTAACTTTTTTTAAAGCAACAAGGCTTTTTAACACATAGATTTCAATGCAGTATATCAATACACACACTGCTGGGAAGTGCCTCTCTGTGGTATAATTATTGCAGCATATGAATCCGCACACTGAGGGGAAGCCCCTCTCTGGCGATTGAATCACTGAATCGAAATGGATCTGAATCACCGAATCAAAATGATCCAAAACTAAAGAAAAACTGTCCGAAATGATCCGGAACGCATGGATCATGGAATCTTGGATCTGTTAGTTTGACTAACCAGTGGAATGTAGTATGGTTGTGTTGGCCTTTAAGTAGGAGTGGTGTGCCTACCTGTGCTGGTTCTGGTTGGTTGAAAACCAGTGAAATACAGGTATAATGAGCATAGTTGCGTTGACTCTAGAGTATCTATAACATATTATTAGAAGACAATTAGAGTTATAGTATGGTGGAATGCTCCGAGACACATTTAATTAAATGTACTACAGTTCCTAATATGAGCTTAGTCTTGGATAACCATCTTTGCTAGTAGTTTCGTAAACCCGTTTAATTGAGGGGAAAAATCATCATGGTTGTGTCGACTTTTGACTATATTGGTATGTCCCTCTGTCTTGGAGAATGAAAGTGTGGTTGATATCCACTCAGCCCAATGAAGAAGCTAACTGGAGCCAGATGATTGATGAACCAGTGGAACGGGGAAATAATTGGTATTTCGTTTTTTGTTTTTAAGCAGGAATAGTGAGGTCTTCTGCCCGTTGAAGAACCTTGTGTCCAGTAGGTTAATGAATCAGTAGAATGTATACATAATATGCATTTTATGGTGCTTCTTATTTCCCATCTGCCTGCTGAGGAACCTAGTTCAGTCCAATATTTTCTTAAAGAGGGGACTGTACAAATTATCATCATGGTTTTGTTGGCTTTCACCCATGGATGGTGTGTCCACTTGCCTATCCGAAGCAACATTTGACTGCCATGCAATACATGCATTGGATAACTACTGGGGTCCAATGCCCATTGAATTTGGAATTAATTAATACGGTCGAGCATTCTTATGAATACGTTATTAATCTACCAGCTTTGTTGAACCTCCAGGTGGCTTCATTAACTCGATAAACCTGTGTAATATGCAAATACAGAGCATGTTTATGTTGGGCTTTTTTAAGAACATGGCATGTCTACCTGTCATTCATCTGACATGTATTCAGCGTGTGGAATTAACAAGCTGAAGTAACAACATGCAGCCAGTCATTTGGTAAACCAGTAGAAATGGGAATAATTAGCAGGGTTGCGTTGGCTTTGAAGTACAAGTAGTGTGCCTACCTGTCTGTCTGTGACCAGAATTCTGTAAATAAATGTATTTCAGCTGATGCACAATGGTAATAAATGCCTCTGGCTAGAAAGAGGATATAAACATGTCACAGGTACTCTAGCAAGACATCACAAGTGCCTGCAGTCTGTTGGGTTTCTCACACCTCCGGCAATCCTTCATATCCCTTCATAATGTAAACTGGTCAGATACGCGCACAGTTAAAAGCAATCGCCCACGTTCCTTTTCTTTTCGAAGCCCTAGCATGGAATGTGTAGTTGGAAGAGATCTCCTCCGAAGGTCAACCATGAGGTTAGTCACCACACTACCAAGGCGTAGGGAATGTAAAATATCAAAATATTATTATAAATAAAGGCAGTTCTAGAGGGGAGAACTCAGGATCATGCTCTAAAATAAGGCCCACCTCAACCTCCCACTTCCAGGAGACAAGTCAGAAAGATGAGAAAACCCAACCGGAGCATATTCTGTCCCAGGTGTTCCAGGAAATATGTGATATGACTGACTCATAAACGTATACACTCGCTAGAATATCTAGAAACCCCAAGAGGATAAAATGCTCGAGGTCTGGTTTTATGAAACACAAGAAAGCAATATATGAGATTTATTAGATTATGGGAGTATTATACACAAACACCTTGATTTTATATAAGACGGGCTGGTCGGCAATTCTTTTGAGAATGGAGAGTGAGAATTGTTCACTTTACATGTCCTGTGTTCTTACAAATGCACAATATACATGATTTATGATTTTTATTTGCTGATTTTTTAAATCTTTGCCCAGATGTAGACCTCACTGTTGGCCGCAAGAAACTTAATAAATATATCTATAAAAAATAAAATAAAATAACAAACCAAACCATATGCTCTCAGGTGGGTAAAATAATTTAAAAAAACAGGGAAAAAAGTATTTTATTTTTTCGGGAATCACCCAGAGTCTTAGAAGTCAATCCTTTGGTAAATAATGACCATCATCTAGTTCTTCCATACGTTGTGTACTGTCAATGAAAGCATTAAGCAATATTGATTTCCAAATAAGGTGAAGTATGGTCACTTCTGGTGGCATTGCGCCCAACATGGCAGACACAACCCTATAGTGCAAGTGTAATGAGCTTAAGGGGACACTCTAGGGTTACAAGGAGAGGGAAATGGAGGGATTCAAAATTAACTATTCTGACCCATCCACAACACCCACTTGTTGTAAATCGCTAAATTATTGGTAATCTTGCCTTCTTTCCAGCACCGGGTTCTCTCAGTCCTCCTCCGGATGTGACTTCCTGTACTTCCTGTAAGCTGCAGCAGTCACATGACCACAGGGAGGCTGGATGCTCTTGTCAGTTTCCCGACAATCCAATGGCTCTCAATGCACTCTTAAATTCTTATATAGAGGTCACAGTGCCTAGCGTGTCCCTTTAAGCCTCCAATGAACATCTGCTGTGTCAATCATCTGTATTGGTACAGGATAAAATCCCTTTTTTTACTTTGGAGGTGACGAGGCAAGGCGAGCCAAACACATCAATGAAACAAAAAACAATATTGTGTCACTTTTTGTGCCTGAGAACAGACAACGAAGGGTAAAAAGAAAATGGAAAAAACACGACAAAATACTAAATATGTACTAAAATAAAAAAGGGAGACAATGTGCAAAATGCAGACTCTAATTGAAGATGATTTGTTTAACACACCATAGGAATTTCTGTAATGTGCTGTTTAACTCCTTCCCCAGTGGAGGCTCGTCCATAGGTACAACTGGGCCAGCACCCTACCATTATTTTTGCCATAAATAAAATAAAAATGTAAACTATATAATTTTTTTTATTTTTTTTTAGGCATTTGACGTGTTTCTGATTGAAAAATGCGTTATATCCCCTTACAAGTGTCATTGTCTCCTCAAGTGTTGCTAGGCAAAGTAAAAAAAAAGAAATGATAATCTGATCATCTGTATTGGACAGCTTCCAGAAATCTGATAAGAGCACTGTGGAACATCTTCAGAAGCATGGACCACAACTGTCCTTCACTCTCTTAACTTGTTAACCCCTTCAGTCCCACACACTCTTCCATTATTTTGGAGTAAAACGATAAAAAATAAGAAGCCCCACTATCCCAAACAGGCCGTCATGGCCACGTGATTTCCTTCTACAGCATGTGAATTCTACGTGCTGCTGGGGAGCAGTTTCACATGCAGGAGTGATAAGGTCGTGTCTCGTATTAAATAAAGAGTTTTTTTCTTTCTCCTGGGATCTAGATCCCTTTAAATATATTTGATAAAATTACGATTTTCTGCTGAACAATACCCATGCAGACGCCGTTATTTGGTAACCTTGAATTCCGTTCCCGCGAAGAATGGAATGTGTTATCATCCCTTCTCCCGACTGTTTGTTTTTTTCGTACGAGGTATCGGCATGAAGCTTTCCGTTCGTCGCATTATACAAATGGATTTGCCTCCCAGGCCCAGATATCTCCGCACAGACACTGATGTTCTCTTGCGTTTGACACGGATACCATACGGCATCGGCGAGAAGCCTTTTAACGCTCATCACATATTCCAAAGAAAAGCCGCTATTAAAAGGTGATCTACCTTGTGTTTACAGGCGTTGAAGCTGTCATATAAACACCCCAGGGACCCGACGAGCAAAGATGCTCGCCGCTATGGGATTTTTACAGCTTTTACGCATATTTTATAACTTATATTTTTTCACACCGATAATGAGCCACTCTTGCCACTTTCATATTTTAAAGACGGCATAATGATGAATGTAATTTCCTTTTCAAGGGAAAGCACACGTGATTCTGTTAAAATGTGACTTGCCCAGAACAAAACTGTAGAGACGAAGAGAAGATAAGTGTACAACGGCAAGTATCTACAGCACTTCATTTTGGATTTGGGTTGGGCGATTTTATCGACGTAGAGATCGACTTCAATTTTACTTTTCGAAAAAACGAGGACTCTGGAGTTGCTAACTGACCGACTGTCCGTCTGAGCATCAGCAGAGCCGACAGATGGGGCGGACGCCTATGGACAGTGCGACCATCAGAAATCTAAGAACCTCTTACTGAAACCAGGTTATGAGACCTGAGTGGAGACCCGCCAAAGGGCAGGACACTTATGCTGTTGCCCGTTCTCAGTTCTCTCATAGACGTTGTTTTTGCTCAAAAAGTGACTAAGCCTCAGCAGGTATAACTTACCCCCCATCCCCCACCAAGGAAACAATTATATATAGATTTGTTTCCGTCATCCAGTGCTGTATCGGCTCCACGATTACTACAGAAATGTAGACATATGGAGACGTTTTCCCACATCTCTGTAAATAGGGACACGTTTCTGACAAGTCGGCCAATGAAGACAGCAGGAAGCCATTCGGTGGCATTTACACAGGACGTTTGGTTTGCCGTCGGACGGAGAAGGGCGGAGGACCCTCCTACTCCGGCTCAGAGTTGACCTTTGGCTATAAGCATTTCGACATATTAAATTTGTCGCAATCGGAAACCTCCGAACAGATTTCATTCAATAATTGAATTCTCACCTATTTGTTTCCTGTTATCTGGAACATGACAGTTTATTCTGCGTACACCAGTTCGGGACAAACACGGCCTCCCACACATAGGCAGGCAGAAGATAGATGATGCTTACAAGAAGCCGCCGCAGTTGGCATTGATCCTAGCAGGAACATGGGGGATTGGGAAACAAAGCGTGCATGAATTTCCTGTTATGAATTCAAAAGATTTTATTACTGTAGAACCGAGCCAATATTTTATTGAGGCACACTTAAGACCAGGTACGCCATGATTAACACTAATTTGCTGTTGTTGGTTGACTTCCCCAGCTACGCTACGCCCTTGGTGGTCTGGTCCTTGGTGGTCTGGTCGTCATTTCGTGAGGTGGGGGAGTGTATTTGCAGTGAGCACACCTGTTGCGAGTGTTGTGTGCACTGGGGAAAATTCGACCCGTCCCTCCAAGTGCTGAGCCTCAGACCCACCAGGGAATATAGAGCCCAATACAAGTTGAACATTCACATGGAGGTTGATGTTACCACAGCGAAGAGGACCCAAAGGCCAGGGATTAGAGCTGAAGTTGCCACTCCCAAGGGCGGGCAAGGTGAGCCGGCTTCTAGCTTAGGGAGTACCATGTAACCTGCCCCTGACAGAGGGTGTATGGATTGTATAGGTAGCTGCTTAGTATCCATATGCCTTTAATGACTGGAAGTGAAGGAGCAGCTTAGATGTGTGATTTATGTAAATGGTTGGACTTATACTAGCTGCAGAGAGAGAGAGCAATAAAGCAACATTAAACTCACTTTTTAAAGAAAGTGTTAATACTGCTTATCTGGTGGATGCCGATTGAGATCAGCTAACAGAGGAATAGAGGAATAAAGAAGGCTGGATCCAGCTCTTTAATTCTTATCTTTAGTGGAGGAGGATTCAAAGTGAATCTGCTGAGGCAGTGTGTGTTGTGTGCGGTGCTGTAATGGTAGATGACGACTGAGATCAGCTAACAGAGAAATAGAGGAATAAAGAAGGCTGGATCCAGCTCTTTGATTCTTATCTTTAGTGGAGGAGGATCCAAAGCGAATCTGCTGAGGTGGTGTGTGTGTTGTATGCAATGCTGCCCTGGTAGCGGATGACTGAGATCAGGTAACAGAGGAATAGAGGAATAAAGAAAGCTGGATCCAGCTCTTTGATTCTTATCTTTAGTGGAGGAGGATCCAAAGCGAATCTGCTGAGGTGGTGTGTGTGTTGTGTGCGGTGCTGTAATGGTAGATGACGACTGAGATCAGCTAACAGAGAAATAGAGGAATAAAGAAGGCTGGATCCAGCTCTTTGATTCTTATCTTTAGTGGAGGAGGATCCAAAGTGAATCTGCTGAGGTGGTGTGTGTGTTGTGTGCAATGCTGCCCTGGTGGCGGATGACTGAGATCAGGTAACAGAGGAATAGAGGAATAAAGAAAGCTGGATCCAGCTCTTTGATTCTTATCTTTAGTGGAGTAGGATTCAAAGTGAATCTGCTGAGGCGGTGTGTGTTGTGTGTGGTGCTGTAATGGTAAATGATGACTGAGATCAGCTAACAGAGGAATAGAGGAATAAAGAAGGCTGGATCCAGCTCTTTGATTCTTATCTTTAGTAGAGGAGGATTCAAAGCAAATCTGCTGAGGTGGTGTGTGTGTTGGGTGCAATGCTGCCCTGGTGGAGGATGAGTGAGATCAGCTAACAGAGGAATAGAGGAATAAAGAAGGCTGGATCCAGCTCTGAGAATCTTATCTTCCAGAAGAGGGTAGGAGGATTCAGGGAGAATCTTCTTAGGAGGTGTGTGTTGTGTGCGATGCAGACCTGGTGGAGGACAAATGAGATTATCTTCCAGAAGAGGATTCCAGGAGAATCTGCTGAGAGGCCGTGATACAGTGTGTACTGCCTTGGGAAGAATGCATATAGACAAGCAACGCAAATGAGAGGCATCAGTCTCTGTTAAATTAAATGAAACAGATAAAAACATGTTGGGCTGTTCGACAGGAGCTGATTGACAGCTTTCCTCTTCAGAAGGCTGATGCAGCCCCCAGGGACAGCTAGGTGGGTGCACTAAGCATACCATAACTTTTTAATTTTAAAATATGAGGTTCCAGTGACCCAAGCTCTAATTCCTAGAATTCTTTGAATGTGATAAATGGCCAGAGAATCTAGGATCATAGGAACTGTAGTTCAGAAATACCTGGGGCGGCAGAGTTTTAAAGCCCTGCAGTACAGGACCAAAAGGAAAATGACGACACTGGTGAGTCTGCTAACTTGAAGTGCTCATTGGTGGAAACAAATTGGAAATCTGTAACAGGTGTGTATATTGCAGATCGTATTTTAGTAACCGAGGCTGTGAAATATAAATTAGATGTGAAAAAAATGATATTATAATTAGTGCTGCAACTAACGATTATTTACATAATTGATTAGTTGACTGATTGATTAATCAAAAAACTGAGTGGGCGGAGGAGCCGGAGATGGGAGTGAGTGAGTTTGGTGAGTGAGTTTGGGCAAGAGACCACACCTGAGCACGGGACAGAGATGAGGGAAGAGACTGAACCAAAGGGAGGGATGGTGGGGTGGTGGCACAGGACTCCAGCTCCAAGTAAGAGCAAAACACCAGCAGTACAGCTCCTCCACCCAGTGTCAGTAACCAGGGCCTGTGCTATAGCTCTGGTACTGCTATAAACAAAATAAAAACAAACTGATTATACCTGACATAATCGCAGAACTAAATAAGAGTAAAGCTACAGCACGTCTTCTCCAATCATCTCCAAAGTATTGTCGGAGGTTATTAATGTTTTACACAGACTCTAAACAGTGTGTGCCGAACACAGACCGATTAATCCATACTTTATAAATAAATACATTTTCATTATCAATTAGTTGTCGATTATTATTATTATTATTATTATTATTATTCTTTATTTATAAAGCGCCAGCATATTCCGCAGCGCTGTACAATAAGCACAGTATAGACAGGGTTACAATACATTGAACAACATTTGACAAACAGTACAGGAGGAGATGAGGGCCCTATTCCCGTAGGAACTCACAATCTAGGAGGGTTGGGGTTGGAAACAGGAGGAGAGGACTGTAAGGTGAGGGTGATTGATGGTTGCGTCAGTGAGTTGGGTGGTAGGCTTCCCTAAATAGGAATGTTTTAAGGGAGCGTTTGAAGGAAGAGAAGTTAGGGGAAAGTCTGACAGTACGAGGGAGAGCGTTCCAGAGAGTGGGGGCTGCGCGTGAGAAATCCTGCAGTCTATCATGGGAAGAGGTGATGCGGGGAGAAGCTAGGCGCAGGTCACTGTTTGACCTTAGGGAGCGGGCTGGGGTGTATTTGGTGATTAGTGAGGACAGGTAGTGGGGAGCTGAGTTAGTGAGGCTTTTGTAGGTAAGGATAAGGATTTTGAACTTAATTCTGCAGTGGATGGGGAGCCAGTGGAGGGACTCGCAGAGGGGAGCGGCAGAGACAGAGCGGCGGGTGAGGTGAATTAGCCTGGCGGAGGCGTTCAGGATGGATTGTAGGGGGGAGAGGTGGGACAGAGGGAGGCCAGATAAGAGATTATTGCAATAGTCGAGTCGGGAGATTACCAGGGCGTGTATGAGTTGTTTTGTGGTGACAGCGGTAAGAAATGGCCGAATTCTGTAAATATTACGCAGTTGGTATCGGCAGGAGGAGGAAAGAGACTTGATGTGGGGGATGAAGGAAAGAGCAGAGTCAAGTGTAACTCCAAGACAGCGAACTTGGTTTGATGGGGAGATGGTGATACCCTCCACCGTGATCGAGAAGTCAGGAGGTGGGGCGGCATTAGAGGGAGGAATAAGTAGGAGCTCAGTCTTTGACATGTTGATCTTTAGGTGGTGGGAGGCCATCCAGGAGGAGATGCCAGATAAACAGTCACTGACTTTGGAAAGGACAGGGGAGAGAGATCAGGGGTAGAGAGGTAGATCTGAGTGTCATCAGCGTAGAGGTGGTAATTAAAGCCAAAGCTGTTGATGATTTTGCCCAGGGAGGAGGTGTAGATGGAAAAGAGCAGAGGACCAAGGACAGAGCCTTGGGGTACACCAACAGATAGAGGCAATGAGGAGGAGGAGTTACCAGCAAAGGACACACAGAAGGACCTGTTGGATAAATAGGAGTCAATCCAAGCAAGTGCAGTGTCACCGAGACCCAGAGAGTTGAGGGTCAGTAGAAGGAGGGGGTGGTCAACAGTGTCAAAAGCAGCCGAGAGGTCAAGCAGGATGAGAATAGAATAGTGGCCATGTTTTTTAGCAGTTAGGAGGTCGTTGGTGACTTTGGTGAGGGCAGTTTCAGTTGAGTGTAGGGGACGGAAGCCAGATTGCAGGGGGTCAAGTAGGGAATTGGAGGACAGGAAGATGGAGAGGCGGTTGAAGACTAGTTTTTCTAAGAGCTTAGAGGTAAAGGGAAGCAGGGATACAGGACGGTAGTTGGATGGAGAGTTGGGATCTAGGGATGGTTTCTTTAGTAAAGGGGTAACTAGCGCGTGTTTGAAGGCGGATGGAAAGGAGCCAGTGGAGAGAGATAGGTTGAAGATGTGTGTGAGAGCAGGGGTGAGGGAGGAGGAGAGGGGAGGAATTAGATGTGAGGGAATGGGGTCGAGCGGGCACGTGGTGAGATGTGAGGAGGACAATAAGGAATTGACTTCCTCCTCAGTGGTTGGGAGGAAGCGGCAGAGGGTGGCAGAGGGGACCTCTGGGAGTGGAGGTGGCAGATAACTATCTTGTGTTGGGATGTTGCTTCTGATAGTTAGAGTTTTACTGAGGAAGTAATCTGCCAGGTCTTGAGCGCTGAAGGCAGCTGAGGGGGGAGGTGCAGGTGGGTAGAGGAGGGTGTTGAAGGTGGACCAGAGCCGTTTAGGGTTGGAGGACAGCCTAGATATAAGAGATGAGAAGAAGGATTGTTTGGCCAAGTGGAGGGCAGAGGTGTATGACCGGAGAATAAACTTGAAGTGAACAAAATCAGCTTCAGAGCGGGATTTCCTCCAGGCACGCTCTGCGGTGCGGGAGCATCTTTGCAGGTAGCGAGTCTGGAGGGTGTGCCAGGGCTGAAGCTGGCGGCGTGGGGCCTTACAGAGTCGAAGAGGAGCAAGAGTGTCTAGAGCAGAGATAAGCGTAGTGTTGTAGTGATTAGTGGCAGCATCAGGGCAGGTGAAGGATGAGGCATGAGGGAGGTGGTGAAGTAGGTTGGAGAATTGATGGGGGTCCACAGCCTGTAGATTTCTGCGAGTGTGTGTGCGGGGTGGGGGAGCAGGGTGTTTAGGAAGTCCAGATAGGTTGAAAGAGAGAAGGTGGTGGTCAGAGATGGGGAAAGGGCGACAGTTGAACTCAGAAATGGAGCAGAGGTTGGAAAAGACAAGGTCAATAGCGTGACCATCGCGGTGGGTAGGGAGGAGGGAGGATTGTGTGAGTCCAAGGGAGGATGTGAGTGAAAGAAGTTTGGAGGCAGCAGGGGCGGAAGGATCGTCAATGGGAATGTTGAAGTCCCCGATTAGTTGTTTCAGCCCTAATTATCATATTAAAATAAGGGGTGTGGCGCAGTGATTATTCGGAAATGATATATGAACCATTACAAGAAAACCTAATAAAGAGAAAAAAAGGAAAGCCCAGAGAATAAAACCCAGCACACCCTTGCAGCGGCGTCACATGTTACATGTGATTACAGTAAGCACGAGTGATGTTTCAGGACGTTTCCCGGGTCTCGGCCCCCCTTGCATTTCTGATAACCCCCGTTTATTGGCCATCGCTGATATGACCTTCTTGTAGGGATTTATGAAGTGCGGGCCCGGAGTCAGGTATCTCCACGAGCATCGCTCACTTTATGAGGGCTTTGTTCTGTAGGTGTTTATCCCGCTGCTACGTTTATAAGCCGAAACGAGAAAACGTTCCATTTCCCAGGAAACGCTTCTTCCTATTTCGAGTCACTCGTAAAAGCTGCTGAATCACAGAGGAACGGGGGGAGGAACGGTGGAGGGCGAGGCAGATCTACTTGTTATTTATTGGGTGAGATAGAGCAGGAGCTGGTGATGTCACTTTATAGATGACCGGCCTAGGCCGGCGCAGAGTATAAATAGAGACAGCTAATACGAGGGCCACTAAAATGATGCATGATGGGTCATAAATCAAACCTGCGGAGGCCACATTCACACTTTATTATATGTGTATGGCTGATGGAGGGATGTGCAGGGGGAGAGAATGTGCTGTCTGAAACACATACCTATAGACACTGTTACACAACACAAACTAATGTATATAAATATAGACACTGCAAAATAGAGTGTACATATACACACAAACTAATGTAATTACATACATATACATATATATACACACGCCCTGCTAATATACACAACGCAATCTGATGTATACAGTATATATACTGTATAAACTGCAAAACAGAGTACATCTATGCTACAAACTAATATGCACACACTACAATGTACATACGTATATATATTAGGGCTGTGAAAATTAATGATTAATTAATCGATTAATCATTAAAATTTTTGATCGATTACATTTATTTTGATCAGGGGTCCTATGGACTCCATTGAGCGGATGCCGCGAGCATCCTGGATTTTACCGCGCGGTAACAATGCAGGCAGCATTTTTTGCGCCTGCATGGTAATCCAGCGTTAAAACGCAGGCGCAAGGGGGAAAACTGCAGGCACGGTTTTTCTTCCCTTGCACCCGCGTTTTAATGCTAGGATTGTAATTTGGCCCTCAGTGTTCTTTGATTAACCCCTTAAAATCACATGAAAAGGTACCAGAATTGTGGTTTATGTCACCAAAACCTATAGTTTGTCATGACACAGCTCATGGGTCGCAGCAGCTTATCCCCTTCACTACCAAGTCGCTTTCCATGAATCCACTGATAGGATGGAGTGGATTTATGGGGGAAAAATTCACCCTTCAGATCAAAGTAAGCTTATTCAACATGCATAGGTCCCCCCCTGCTGGCCAAAAAGTGCTATTACATGTATCACAATACAGCAGAGGATCTATGTTTCCTTGAGGGAAAAGATGTATCTCCAAGCTGTTCAGACAGCTTCAGCACCTCGGCTCACCCATCCGACTCATCCGAGGTGCTGAAAATTTGTGGTCATGTTCTGCAGCTCATTCACAAACAGTAAAAGATATTCCTTTGCATTGCTCCAGAATATGACTAGATCGAGGTTACTTGATGTTGGGCTCCTGCAGGAGCTTTTTGAACATTGTGTATGCTCAGCTATGGAAGTGAAGGGGTTAAAAAGTAAAGATGGAGGTCGAGACACACAAATTGAAGGTTTGTCCTCCTTATTTTTCGTTAAATAGATACCAGGTGATATTCCTGTCTGTCCTGCACGTGGAGCTGAGCGATGCGTCGTGCTGTCTGGGACATATTTCTGCTCATAAATCAGAATACTAACAGGTGTTTCTCTGTAAACATGGAGGAAGACAGTTTAAGATTGATATATATATATATATATATGCTTAATACATGACAAGCAATCATCCAATGACCCACTATTACGCAGCGTGTGACTTAATGAGAGATTAGCTCCATATATTAGCTTTATGCTATATAGGGCATCTCCTAAATCTGCTACAGGAAAGGGAAATCTAAGAAATGCAAATAGAGGACGTGGAAGGAATATCTGCACTATATGATCTCATTTTTGTTTTTATTTATTCGGGCCGGGTGAGTAACGTTTTAATAATGCATTTCCCCCAACAAGATCTGCTCCTCTGCTCGTGCTCGCTAATAAATCACACTTATTAAGTGCAGCAAGACGAGGCAAGCCTTGCCTATATTGCAATCACTTAATTCATGACATCGTTAGTACGTTGGTCCTTTTAATGTTCTGCGCTATTATTGGATATCAATGAGTTGCATTTCCCGTCGGATTTTGGCTTCATTGTAGAAGCTTAAAGCTCATCGTTCATTCACGAGTCTTTTTCCTATAGTTCAGTATTTATTCTCATCGCGATCATATAAAACAAGATTATTTTAATCACACAGACCATGAACAACACACCGACGACAGGCCAGCATACACATATGACGACAAAGACACAGACAGGCCAGCATACACCTACGACGACAAACACACAGACAGGCCAGCATACACCTACGACGACAAACACACAGACAGGCCAGCACACACACACGACGACAAAAACACAGACAGACCAGCACACACATACAATGACAAACACGCAGACAGATCGTCATACACACGACGACAAAAACACAGACAGACCAGCACACACATACAATGACAAACACGCAGACAGATCGTCATACACATACAACGACAAGCACACAGACAGACCGACCATCATACACATACAACGACAAACACAAAGACAGACCAGCACACACATATGAAAAACACACAAACAGACTAGCACACACATACAACGACAAACACACGGACAGACCAGCACACATGTACAATAGCAAACACACAGATAGAACATTCAACACACACACAGAACAAACACATAAACAACAAGGGCACAGATAGAAGATTACATACATACCATCACAAACATACAACGACAAACACACAGAAGATTACACATACCACAGCAAATACACAAACAACAACACACAGAACATTACACATACCACAGCAAATACACAGAACATTATACATACCATGACAAACACATAGAACATTACACACGTACCACGACAAACCCACGGATAGAACATTACACACATACTGCGACAAACACACAAACAACACACAGACAGAACATCACACACATACCATGACAAACACACAAACAACAAACACACAGACAGAAGATCATACACATACCACAACAAATGCAAAGACCATCACACAAATACCATGACAACACAAAGATAGGCTATCACACACATGCCACGACAAAACACACAATGACCCACATACCTGACAAACACACAGACAGACCTTCAACACATAAAACGACAATCACATAGAACATCACATACATACAACAAACACACAGATCATCATATATATAACACAACACACAGATCATCACCATGACAAACACAAAAACAGACCATCACACACATACCATGACAAACACACATGCAATCACACATTGCTAAGCAAACACACAGACTATTGTACACACATACCATGACAAATACACACAGACATTCACACACATGCCTAGGCAAACACACAGACCTTCAAAAACATACCATGACAAACACGCAGACATACCATCACGCACATACCATCACGCACATACCTAGGGAAACACACACAGACCATTTCGCTCAAAACCAGGCCAACACACAAACAAACTACCACACACATAAATGATTTTGTTTTGTAGGTGAATTCAGTGTGTCCAATATTTCACAATGTATGGACAGCACTATAGAAACACCCCAATGCAATTGAGGCACACAAAGGAGAAATGAACTTTACCAGCTCAAGGATATGTGAAACCCACACACACACACAAAGAGAGTACAAAGGGAATAGATATTAAAACAATCAGTTTGTCGACAGTAAATAGCATTGTGAACATGAGGCGAAATCCATACATTCATAAAGTGCAGGAGAGACCGTAGGCAACTCATTGACAGGGACTTCAACCTCGACACAAAGACCGCAACTGCATACAGTGAAGAAATAAACATATTTAACTCATCGACATCAAATGCCAAGATCCATATATCAACGACGAGCCATTTTATCAACTCATGGGCAGGACATTCCATCCAGAAACAAAAGAGCAAAATGAACACTATTAACTCATCAGCACTGAAAACCCAGGACTCCTCAACAGTAAAATGACCAGTTTATGATTAGAATGATGCTTGAAAACACCAGTGGTATCAATGTTGCACGTCTAAAAATGGCGCCTACTACATGGCGTGAATAGAAAATACGGAAGGACCTCAAGAGAAGGATAGTGTCGGTGAAAGCTTATTCGGGGAAAGCAAATCCCATTAAACAAATCTTTTGTTTATTGGGGTTTGCATTCCCCGAATAAAGTTTCACCGACACTATCCTCCACTTGAGGTCCTACTTCATCTTCTGTATTGTCATTGGGAGTAGCGACGACCCTTCCCTTGTGGTGACCTCATGGAGTTGTTGGCGCAGGCTCCCGCGGCGTTTCTGTTTCACGTGACTAGAAAAATGTCGGGAAATCAATAAAGTAGACATAAACATGAACAACTGATCAACAGTGAATGTCATGATCGGATCATGAATCCTGCACATACACACACAAATAGAACATACACCAGAGAAACCATTTTAACCGACTGAGAACGCCATGTTAAAGTGGTGGATTAGGAACTCTGTGCATCACCAGCACATCCATGGAGTGCATACCATGGAGATACAGTTTCAAGACCAACTTATATACAGTAAAGGAGAAGGTCCCGTCACTCCTCAAGGCTTCAGACGGCATAGCTTTAACATAACATGGCCTTTCTCAAGCCCAAGCTCAAGGACCAACTTATAGACGTCATAGGATCATTTCTCAAATGTATGAGGTCACCGTATGCGTGTGGGTTTACTAATTCTGGGGCTGATCATAGTCAACGCATGGACAGGGAATCCTTCCGGCGTACAATGTTGGCATACATTGGAGAGATTATCTTAATGTATTGATTATTGGAAAAGCCGTGAAAACGCTCATCAACAGTGAATGCCACGATCACCGGATAGACAATGAATTCCACCCACATACATTGAGTACACACACTGGAGGAACATTAACAATCAATTCATCAACAGTAAGAATCACACAAATAAGATGATTGTATACAGGAAAGAAATGAACATTGTGCACTCACCAACCATACAATTAATGGAAAACAAAGAGAGTCTACAGTGGAGAATATGGAAAGTTACTCACAGTGAACGCTTCAGCATATAAGTAAAAATACTATTGAAGGCTTGGATCGTGGTCAAAATATACCCAAAAATGAACAAGTACCACCTGTCAAGTACTAGTTTGTCTTTCTGAATTTAAAAGTAGTGCTCCGCTCTCTAGAAAGTCCAGATGGAGCTAAGTTAACATTGTAAAGAAATTAACATGATCGATTCGTTGTGTACAATAAGTGGTTTAGAGCAGGGGTGTTCAACCTTGGCCCTGCAGATGTTTTGCAACTATACTATGTACAAGGCTCTGTTGACCTAATGAGTGTCTGAGTGTCACGTTTCTAGCCCTGCCCCTGGTGGTGAGAGCGATCCGGGCCAGCTCTTACTTTGTACTAGTATATCCATTCCATCCTCTCCGCTCCTGGATTCCCCTGCAGCTGGTCTGGCCTGAGGTCACATTCTCTGCCACGTCCTCCATAAATATCCAGCATTGTAATTGCTCTGAGCTCTTACTTATTTATTTATAAAGTATTTTGCCAGGAAGGATACATTGATAGTTCTCTCATTATCAAGTATGTCCTGGGTTCAAGAACATTGAATTGTTACTTGCATGGGTCATTGCTCCCTGAGGGTCTGCAGGTGTATTCTCTACTTGGTGATTTCTTGTGTATGATTTTGGCCTGGTTCTGATTCTTCTCTATTGCATTTCCCTGTGCTCTGTTTATCTGTATATTGCTATTCTGTGTATCGACCTGTGGCTTGTCTGACTTCCCTCTTTGGTTGCTGATTCCTGGCTTGTATGACTACCCGTTCTGAATATGACCTTGGCTATTAATTTAACTACATTTCCGGATTTATCCCTTGTGTCCTGTATCTTGTTCAGTGTGTCACCCAGCAGCACTGTATTCCTTAGAATAGAAGGCCATTTAAAGAACCTTATCATAGTTTAGGGTTTCCTTGTGTGTGCTGCTGGGTGCCATTATATTGTTGTTTTCTCTCTTAACCCTTGCCCTTCCTCTTCTCTTGTTCTGTGTTTCTTGTGATGTTCCCTTCCCTAGATAGACGGCCATCCTAAGGACCGTATCCAGATTCAGGGCTCCCTTTTAGTGTTCTGCTATTTTCTCCTTTTACTCCTGTCCAGCCTGCTGTCTGTTACCTGTGCTGTTGTTCTGTGCAATATGCTGCCAGCGGCAAACCTGTCTAAGGGGCTCAATATCCCGCAAAAAGGGCTCACCTTGGCTCACAACGGGTGCCCCTGCGACACTGAGTATCGTGGGAGGTGTAGTTGTGAAACATCTGGACGGCCAAGGTGGGTGACCCCTGGTTTAGAGCATTGGTCTAGAAACTAGGCTTGTGCACCGATTTTTTTTTCGGTTCGATTCGATTCGATTTTTCGGATTTTCAAACTTTTCGATTCGGCTCGTTTCGACCGATTTCTGTTTCGATTCGGTTCGGCTCGACTCGTTTTTCGTGTACATTTTTTTCGGAATATCGACCATTTTTCGTATTTTCGTGTCACTTAGCTCGTTTTTTGTATCGACTTTCCGTGATTTCGGAAATTTTCGTTTTTTCGGAACGTCTTTTCTCCTCGTTTCAAAGCAATAAATTTCGATTTGACACATTTCAAGTCCATTCGAAAATTCCGAAAATATTTCGTTTCGGCTCGGAAAACTATCGGATCTGCCGTTTTCGGATCTAAAATTTTTCGGAAAATCGTCCGCATCCGAAAACACGAATCGGGAAATTTCGTGAAAATTCCGAAACCCGAAACGCACATCCCTACTAGAAACTGGGAGGGACGCGAGGGGGACAGATCACCCCAGATATCCTCATAGACATGTGAACAGTGTGTGCCTGGGAATGATTATGTTGTATTTAGTTTACCGCCCTAAATTTACTGAAATTATATTTATTGAAGAATAAGGGTATAAATTAAGCTTGCTAGTCTGAACGTTTCATTATATTGTGTTATTGAACTGCCTTAGATGAGAAGGCTATCCCCCACAATTATTTTGAGGATTGACTGGAGGCAGAGAGAATAAATGGCTTTAAAAAGACTAAATTCTATTATCTATAACCGCACTGTAAAGACCCTTTTAAAATATAAATATCAGATACATACGATCATTGAACAGTGCGTGACATATATACATAAATATATAACAAATTGTTTATATATATATGTATAGTGCTGCCTGGATGTGGTGCTCTGCTGCATTTGTCATTTTTCTCGAATATAAATCTTATTTATGTAAATTTTACAAGATGTCATATCTCTGGAAACATACACAAGTTTTTTCTTTATTTCCAGAAGACAGATTTGGGAGATATTACAATATCTAACTGAACTACCATCAATCTTCCTGGCTGATCCTGCAAGCAGCAGCAACCGACAACATCTGTGTGGACATCATTAAACAAATCTTCCTCTCGGCGTGATGCTCGAGCATGATATTTATTTTGCTCGCATTCATTTCAATCCCAGTGATTTGACTTCCATAAGCTACGAAGAGTGTAGGTCAGTCATATTCACTAGGAAAAAAAAAACAACACATCATATTGGTGTCCTTGTGAATATGGAGTAATGTAGTCAAAAACTATACGGGTTTAGCACGCTGCTACTTCCTCACCGCTCGACGCTGGCAGAAAACGCTGTAATACAATTCCCACTTAACAAATGAAATAAAAGGAGACATGCAAAGCTTTACTGCACCCGCTCAGGATTTTAGTTACGTAAAAAAGTCACTCTGAATGCCTGGATTCTATTTTTATAGGAAAAATAAGTATTTTTTTTTCAATTGACAGGTAGTTAGATCAGTACTGCATACAATATATCTGGTTGTGAATGCGTTCCCTTACATGAGCAAGAAATGCATAGAATAACATTGTATATATCTAAACGCTGATCTCTTAACCCCTTCACAATGGGAGGGAGTCACATATCGGGCGGGGGATAACGATGGCGAGGCATACAGGTACACCTCTCCGTTGGCCTCTAATTTGGCCCACCCACGCAGCCGTCATACGGTGCGTGTCATTGGCTGCAGGGGGACGGCCTGTGTTCAGCCATCTCTCTGCAGCCAATGACTTGTGGCGCACACTGGCTGCAGGGAGGAGCCAACACAGCACATTGGAGACAGCAGGGCGTACCTGTACGCTATGCATCTTCAAGGCCCACCCGCCGCTTGGACAGCATAACTTTTACCCGCCGGTGGCCCGTCGCGCAGGTGAAGTCATCGCACCTACGGCAGCTGTTCCAGGTACCACGTGACCCAGCGGACCAATCACGATCAAGGGCGCTGAATTTAAACTTGCTCAGCCTTGGATTCAGTGCCCTTTCGTGGTTCCAGGTATCCTGACCCTTAAGTGCCCCTTGTGTTATTTCTCAAATGCTCTCTGACTGATTACACGTGTTTTGACCCGGATTTAGATATCGATTTTGTGTATTTCTGTGCTCCCTTGACTTGGCTTGATATTTGACTATTCTTTGCTCTAGGTACCTTGGGCTTGCCGCCTGGTACCCTCCTTTACTCTCCTATTCCATTTTTCCTTACTGTCTTGTGGCTTTACCGGCCAAATTAAGGACTGGTATTACTTCCCTTTCCGCTATGCCTGCCTTATAGGTCTACTTTCAATATTGCCGAACCCAGCCATCTTAAGGACTGGTATAGGACCTGGGTTAAGGGCTTCCTAGTCCTGCGTATAGGGCTTGACTGTAACACACCCCAGAAAATCCCACCACCAGCTCTACAAAATGTCAGTGAAATGCCCTGATGTTCGGTGGTTTCATTCGGCAGGTTAAATCAGGTGAATCCCATAGATTTCAATGTTAAGAATATTCCCATTTTTATTGAATATCTATTAAACCATTTATTCTTTTAATTTGCAGCAAAAACACTTTTATTTTATTTTTAAGATTATTTAGGTATTATTCAGGATTTTTTCTGCAAAATATTTTTTTTCCAATTTTTTCTTAATAACGTTTTTTTTCTGTAACAGACCTTTTTATTATCATTCCTAGGATCTTATATGTTAATTCCAGACATTTTCATCCAGTAGTTTTTTTGCAAAGAGCGTTTAAAATATTGAAAGTTTCAATCGATTTATGATTGTTTTTTACCCCGTTCGTCGGCCTGTCGTCGGCCTGTCAGCTGGTCGGCGCTGTGTTCGGCGGATCGATGACTTTTTTTGAATGCGTTTGGCGGCTTATCGGATCGGATCTGATAATCTTGGCTTTTTTTTCTTGTAGATTCAGCGGTTTTGCGGTGGATTTTCCATGCACTTCCGGGACCAGCTGTGAATGATGAATTCACCGCAGGGTCGGGGAATTTGATTCAGTGACATTTCGGTGGTCTCTGAAGAACCCTGTAGGCCTAGAGAAGGGTTAATATCATCAGAGTATCGAGGATTCCATTGTGTGTTACGGTTAATAAGCCATTTGTGTATTTTCTTCTGTTCAGAAACAGCTTTACCAACTCTGTGGTCGGACAAAATGACAAAAAACAAAACAACAACAGATAACGAATCAAATAAACTGCCATATGTCTCCTAGGTTTTCTCCAGATAAAGTTTTGTTCCTTCCTTGTAGAAAACGCGATTACCAGAGGAAAACCCATGAATATTCTAGCAGCGATGTCAAACTCTGTGTGGGCTGAGGATTTGAAAAGGAGAAGCTAGTCGTCGAGTGGAGCTCATGCGTATTAAATGCATATATTGGCGAATTCGCAAGATACGGGCTCCATGCAAATAACAACACGACAGATACTTTTTATATAGCTTTGTGTTAGTTCTACATATGCATGTCATGCAATGACTAGTGATGATTTAACCCTGTGACGGAAGATAACTGCAAAGCGTATGCATTGGATTGTCTGCTCGGCTGATCCTTGGAGGGGTAGACCTACATGTCGATGTCCATCATATAATCATATATATAAAAACTACTGGTCATGGTCACAAATTGTTTTATGATCTTTAGTCTACTCTGTAATATTAAGAGTTTGGCGATAAATGGCAGTTGTGTATCTCCTCATCTTTCACAGTAGGACACTGTGACTGGTTGACCATCAGAAATGTTAAAGGGACACTCGACTCATTCTGACCACTTTTTAAAGTGGTCAGGATGTGAGGAGTGCTTCCCCTACTACCTCCCTAGCTCCACTGATACAGTGGAAATGTTGGATGAAGTGAAGGAGTTTCCTCCACCCCACCCAGCATCACCAGCTGCTGAGATTTTTGAAGTTCCTGGCTGCAGCAGCACACAGAGATTGGTTTCAGAGGGTGACGTCAGCACACAGAGATTGGTTTCAGAGGGTGACATCGGCACACGGAGATTGGTTTCAGAGGGTGACATCAGCACACAGAGATTGGTTTCAGAGGGTGACGTCAGCACACAGAGATTGGTTTCAGAGGGTGACGTCAGCACACAGAGATTGGTTTCAGAGGGTGACGTCAGCACACAGAGATTGGTTTCAGAGGGTGACGTCAGCACACAGAGATTGGTTTCAGAGGGTGACGTAAGCACACAAAGATTGGTTTCAGAGGGTGACTTCAGCACACAGAGATTGGTTTCAGAGGGTGACGTCAGCACACAGAGATTGGTTTCAGAGGGTGACGTCAGCACACAGAGATTGGTTTCAGAGGGTGACGTCAGCACACAGAGATTGGTTTCAGAGGGTGACGTCAGCACACAGAGATTGGTTTCAGAGGGTGACGTCAGCACACAGAGATTGGTTTCAGAGGGTGACGTCAGCACACAGAGATTGGTTTCAGAGGGTGACGTCAGCACACAGAGATTGGTTTCAGAGGGTGACGTCAGCACACAGAGATTGGTTTCAGAGGGTGACGTCAGCACACAGAGATTGGTTTCAGAGGGTGACGTCAGCACACAGAGATTGGTTTCAGAGGGTGACGTCAGCACACAGAGATTGGTTTCAGAGAGGGTGACGTCAGCACACAGATTGGTTTCAGAGGGTGACGTCAGCACACAGAGATTGGTTTCAGAGGGTGACGTCAGCACACAGAGATTGGTTTCAGAGGGTGACGTCAGCACACAGAGATTGGTTTTAGAGGGTGACGTCAGCACACAGAGATTGGTTTTAGAGGGTGACGTCAGTACACAGAGATTGGTTTCAGAGGGTGACGTCAGCACACAGAGAGGGCTGTCTCAGAAAGGCAGTGATGGATCAGATCTGTCATGCACGTGCAGCTCCGATCCATCGCTCTACATAGGTGCTACAGAACTTGTGTACGTAAAGTGTGCAAGCCCCATAGCGCTGCGCAATATGAGGTTCCTATTCCTACGCTATGCAAGTTGTGTAGTAAAGGTTCATGAACATTCGGGTTCAGGAGTCCCTAAGTTGAAGAAGACAAGCAGCGCGCAGAGAGGGACAAAAGATGAGTAAAATCACCCAAAATAAAAATAATTATTTAACCCTTTCACGCCGCGTGGCGTGCTATGTTGTCTCATAGACGCGATTGGCCCACCTACATTGCGCGTGCGCCGATCGCGTAATTGGCTGCAGCCAATGACTCGATCAGCATGTGCGCTATATAGGCCTGTCAAAGGCCAGTCTCAGCACCAGTGGGACTCGCTATGCTGCCCAGTGGCATTGATGTACCGCCATGCCGCTGAGAGCTCCCAGGGGCAAGGGGTTAAAAAAGAATTGGGTAGAGGCTGTCAGCAACATCTGTTCACTTATGTAAGGACGAAAAGGGGCTCTATTTTTAATAGTAAAGTAAAGTAGCCCTTAATAAATCCTGACCGGTAACATTGACGGAAACATTTTAGCGAGTGAAAATATTGGAACAATTATTTTCTACCTACAAGGAATTAACCGTATTCCTCCAGCAGCCTAAGAAGCCCTCCAGCTACAGCTCTGTGATCCTTATCTACCTGGGTAACAGTAGCAGGTACATCTCCTACTTAATTGAGTGCTGAGGAGGATGGCAAGATCAATTTACAGAGGGATGGAGGAAGACGAGGGGAGAAGAGAATGAACAGCTTTAATTACTCAAATTAAAAGGTAGAAATACTCATTACTTGCCAAGATTCTTTGATAAGGTTAGCGAGAACCACGATACTGTGGGTCATAGAGGGCAACTGAACACTACAAGACTATCCCTTCAAGGACTGGTATAGTCAACTCTAAAGCCGATTGGTCGCAGTTAGGGATGATTACAGGCTGCCGATCCAATCCAAGTTGTGTGGGATTTGGGATCGACTGATACAGAGTCCTGATCTGATTCCACACGACCCGTGGCCATGGTGGCTCCCTTGTGAAAGGGAATCATGGGGCCACAACATCCACTCATGACGTCTTTCCCATTCATGGACCAGGCAGGGATGACACCGCAAGTGAACGCTGAAGCACCTGGACTCCAACTGGGAGGCTGGCGGCGTCTTCCTAGCCTCCTCCATGACTTTCAAGTAGACATGGTAGACACAGTGAATCAATGCCGAGGCTGAGGAACTCCAGCTGGGACACTCATTGCCTGGAATGTCCTAGACTCAAGGGTCCAATAGCCGATTCCTGAAAAATGATGAGATTGGGTCCAGAACCTTGACCGAATCATGACATCCCTAGTTGCACAGACACCAGTAGAGTAAGTGCTTACATTGTGTCTACCATAACCTGGCTTGGTGACAGGTAACCATAGACAGCCCTACATTTCTCTGATATCCGGAGATTTATTACTTGGTAGAGTTGCCAGGCCTCCAGCTATACATCATTTGGGTTACCGGTCTTTCTTGAGCAACACAACTCCATTGCTATGGTAACACACACTACACAATTCAAACACAATGTACAAACTCTGAGCAGATTCAGTGAATGTATATTTAGCCTTTGGAGTAAAACCGGTTGCCTAGCATTACCATACAATGCCCAAAAAAACACTATAAAAATGAAAGAATCGCTGGAACAGCAAATGTTTCAAGGTATCTCCGGCTACAGATCTATACTCGCTTCAGGCACAGGGAATACATTTACAGCTCGTATGTTTAAATAGATGATGGATTTAACATAATAATAGTCATTATCCTTTGACCTCAGCATGAGGAACATAACGGGTGTTCGTATCTGCTCATTGGGGACGATTGGATGGTAATAAACCGGATGTTGGGTCCCTTTATCTGCCGAACTAATGGGCATAACAGAACCATGAGCCTATATTCTTTAAAGGGATACACTATTAAAAACAGAGTGTCCTCCTGATGTCCTTAAATAATTGGGCAGATGCTGCTGACATCCTATGGCCGATTATTTATTATTTTTTTTAATTTCAGATGATATCACTCAACTTTTCTCCCTCGCCGTGCGTTGCACCTCCTCTTCAGCTAAGGAGCTTCTGAATCTGGAAGTCCCTAAAGTTTTACTATGCGATTTGGGTTCCAACGCAACTTTCCCACCGCTATGGACTTGCGCAATTCACGTAAACAAGTTCCGTAGCACCTGCCCAGAATGACGGATCAAAACTGCGTGCATTAGACATGTGCGTTTCGTTTCATCCGAAAATACACCATTTTCCGTTTTCGGAAGTATTTCCAAAAATGATACTCGGCCGTCTGAAATTTTGAATCGGTCCGAAAGAACGAATCGATAACGATCCGAAATGATCCGAAACGAAGAAAAAAAATCTATGCAGCTCAAGACAAAGCAATGGGTTAATGGGCATTGGGCATCTCACAGGGCACAGCGTATGTCCCAGCAAAGGGTTAATGGGGGCATCTCACAGGGTCCCCTGTATTTTTTTTTTTTTTTACAGTTACTTTTTGTTTTTAATCATAAAATGTTATAAAATAGAAAACGAATCGTTGCGAAAAGCGACTCGATCCGAAATGATCCGAAATGAAAATCGATTCGAAATGATGTGAATCGAAAATTCACGGAACGAAAAGATCTGAAACGATCCGAAACGAAAAATACCGGATTGCATGCACAAGTTCAATCGATCGGCTGCCTCTCCGAGACTGCTCTCCAATGCCGGTGGTCTCAGAAAAGGTGACGTCAGCACGTTCTGCATGTTGACGTCACTAGCAACCGATCTGGTAACCGGCAGCCAGGAAATTCAAATTACCATCTGCTGGTGATTCTGGATGGGGTGGAGGAAACTCCTCTACTTCACCTAGCGTTTCTGCTGCATTGGGGCAGCAGGGAGGGGTAGAAAGGGGGCTGTTTTTTCATGAGCACTCCTCACTTTCTTACCACTTTAAAACAATAAAGTGGTCCGTAGGAGTAGGAGAATTTTAGGAAAAAAGGGATAAAGCCGAGAGGCGCTTTAGGTAACCCCTGTGTCTTCTGCACCATCACTTTGCAGGAGTTAATTCAGAGGGACGCAAAAACGAAGCGATAAAGCAATAGGGTAATATATGTACCTACATATGATGCGATTTTATGTAGGCCAGGGATGTCCAAACTCCGGACCCCTAGATGTCCCTGAACTACAACTCTCATGCTTCTCCATCCATCTAATACAGTTAGAGGTTTCTGGGAGTTGTAGTTCAGGAACATCTGGGGGGGTTGGAGTTTGGACATCCCTGATGTAGGCTATGATGATGATGATTGACAGGAGACTATTGATCTCCCTCACCAGGTAACTATTCTCTTTCTATTGGTTTTCCAAATCTGTCAACACTGTAGACCAGGGATCTCAAACTCTGGCCCACCAGATGTTGATGCCTACAATTCCCAGACTTCTTTGAATGCAAAACGTGGCCAGAGAACCATGGGAGGTGTAGTTCAGAGTTTGAGATCTCTGCCGTAGACTATAATATTTTTATTATTTTGCATTTTTTTAAATAAAAGAACCTAAGGGCTCTATTACATTCTTCACGCAAAAACGCACGCAGAACGTGTGAATTTTTGCACGAAGCGTTAAACGTTAACGTGCGTAAATCAATGCTGGTATTACAATCCTCACGCATTTTTTCATCTGTCAAAAAATAACGTGCGGAAAACGGACGCGCAAAAACCCGCGCGCAGCAACGTTGCGCACAGAAATCAGTGTGCGGACTGTTTTCTTCACGCGATTCAGAATTAAGAACCACAATTGTCTCACGCTAAGTTTTTGCGCCTGTCAAAGTCAATCTGCGCATATATGCTGCAGCAATAAAAAAGACACGCACAACTTCTCAAATTTTATTGTTTGGGTATGTGTAGAATGTGTAACTATACTTTGCTGCGCATTTTTTTTTGGGCTGGTGTATTTGGGTTCGGCCAGGTTGATAGAATTTGCCATTAACACCAGCTTTTAGGAGTTGCTAAAATTATGCGTGCAAAGGCTGTGCGTTAAAAACTGCGCATAGATTGTAATACCATCCGGGTAACAGCGCACAAACGCATTTGCGCTCACAAAGTTAAGTATAGGACGCGCGAAGTACAGTAAGCTCGCGCAGCATTCGCGCAGGTTCACCCGCGGTAGACGTATACACGTGTTTGTTGTGCTATGTAATACGACGTTCTGCGCAAAGGGTTTTGCCCCTTGCGTTAATGCGTTTTTGCGCGGGCGCAAACTTATGCGCGAAGAATGTAATAGAGCCCTATGTATTTCCAAGGTAACGGCTAAAAAAATGCATTTGGAAAATGTTCTAATGTCTTTTTTGTTATTAATTCTAATTTAATGCTTATTCCTTTCCCAAGAGAATTCCCCAAAAAGTTGACTTTTTAAAACCTCAAGCCGTGGTCACACAACCGCGCTATATATTTATTTAAGATGTTATTTATTCTTTTTTTTTTCTTTCTACTCCGCCGAATTCGCTAGCTGCTGTAAAGTTGAAAGGGCGCCTGCGACAACAAACAGATCTCAGCTTTGTTTACATTCTGCGGTTGTGAGACGGCATCGAAGAGAATATATTTTTGTTGTTTTTTTGTGGTTTTTGTAAGAAACCAATAGAAAGTACAAGGTACAGAGTATACTGCTGTCACGACTCGAGGCACTTTTTATTTGGAAGAATTTTTATTGTTCCGGCAGATTTTTTTATCATTATAATAAGCATCAAACAATGGTTAGGCTGGTTCACGTCTTGGCCCATTTATTTATAGGCAGCGACCATTGATCGTTTTCAAAACTTCTTGGTTAGAAGAAGAAGACGTGAGCTTTAAATACAGATGGGCAACAAAGGTCAACAAATACAGGAGAGAAGACGTTTTCATATTTATGGAGTACGAACAAATGTTATACACCAGTCAGAAAACATCATACACTGGTTTGGCTGTTTCTGGTCTTAAAACCATTTATTTGTAGGCAGAGACCATGCATCGTTCGCAAAACATCTTGATTGGAAGGAGAAGACATGAGTGGTAAGTACAGATGGTCAACAAAGGTCAACAAAAACAGGAGAGAAGACGTTTTCATGTTTCCCAAGTATGAAAAGAATGTATACACCATCCAGAAAAACATCATACACTGGTTTGGCTGTTTCTGGTCTTAAAACCATTTATTTGTAGGCAGAGACCATGCATCGTTCTCAAAACATCTTGGTTGGAAGGAGAAGACATGAGAGGTAAGTACAGATGGTCAACAAAGGTCAACAAAAACAGGAGAGAAGACGTTTTCATGTTTCCCAAGTATGAAAAGAATGTATACACCATCCAGAAAAACATCATACACTGGTATGGCTGGCTCTGGTCTTGATCCATCTCTTTTTTCGACAACACCCATTGATCATTCTCAGAACATCTTGGTTGGTAGAAGATGTGAGTGGTAAGTACAGATGGGCAAAAGTGATCAACAAACATAGAAGAGTAATGAAAAAAGCTATTCACCGCCAGTCAGAAGCCATCATCAGGGCCACCATCAGGGGGGTATATGGTTTGTTGGTGTATGGGACCCTATGACTCCAGGGGTCCCGTGAAGGGTCACTTCCAAACTCACCTACGCTTAGTCTGCTCATAAGAGGGGGCCTGTGGCAGCAAGCCTTATGGGCACTTGAGGACCAGGGTCGGCAGCTTGGTGGGGGGGCTGCCACCTGCCTTTGGGAGCATTGAAACATGCATCGCTGGGTGCCACTGGTAGGAAGCTGTCTGTGGCCCTACCTCCAAATGTCACTGTCTGGCAAGGAACCTTGAACTCAGAGCTCATGTACAAATGCCTGGGCCTGGGCTCATCCTGGACCTCTCCTTCCACCAGCCACAGGCAGACTCAGAGGCAGCATAGAGGATACCACTCACCACAGTGGTGAGCCTGTATGGCATGTGTGTGCAGCCTGCATAATGTATGTGTGCAGCTTGTATGGAGTATGTGCAGTGAGCATGGAGTGTGTGCATCATGCAGCCTGTATGATGTGTGCGATGTGTGCAACCTTTATGGTGAGTATGTGTGAGTAATGTGTTGTGCCCTACGTATATTTTTTTAAAATAAAAAAGTAATGTCTGCAGTGGACGGAGAGTGGTGGGGCCCCGATCAGACCTTCAGTAAGGGGCGCCAAAATGTCTGATGGAAGCCTTGGCCATCATACACTGGTTTGACAGGTTCACGTCCTCTTGACCCAACTACTTATAGGCAGTTTCCATTGATCGTTCTCAAAATGTCTTGGTTTGGAGGAGACGACTTGAGCGTTAAATACAGTTGGGCAACAGAGATCAACAAACACAGGAGAGAAGATATGTTCATATTTCTGAGTATGAAAATCATTTATACACCAGCATAAAACCAACACACACTGGATTGGCTGGTTCTTGCTTTGGCCCATCTATTTGTAGGAAGTGACCATTGATAGTTCTCAAAATGCATTGGTTGGGAGAAGACGTGATTGCTAAGTACAGATGGGCGATAGTGATCAACATGCACTGGAGAGAAGATGTTATGTCCAAAAATGGTTATAAGATGAAGGATAGCGAGAGGATGCTGTTGGCTCTTGGTTTTCCTCTGCCACGTTGCAATTGGTTGACTTGATAGAGTCAGTGTTTGAAAACTCCTCTCCCGAAGTTCTTGGCCATCAAAATAATAAAAGTTCTACCATACCTGGTCTTGCTAAGAAAAATTAAAGCAGTTCATACCACTGGAAAACCAACTTATTACAGTCCACATGTCTGATGGAACATCCAAAAAATACAGTCGGCTTCCTAGAATGCTGGAAAGACTAGAAGGCCTTGGATCTTGATGGTCATTGCCTAGGTTGTCTTTCGGATGGATGCGTAGCACATCTACAGGGCTTGCTCAGGGTCGTCTTCTGTAGATTTCACTAGGGGACGGGTCGAACAGGCTTGCTGAGTGATGAGTTCTGACAAGCTAACCGTGCAGTTCGACTCATGCAGGAACGTATCAAAGAATATTCAGTAAGACACATCGGGAATCGAGTGATAATAACAAACCGACAGGCTATGTATTTGATGTGGAATCCTGGTCACAATCAATGAAACATGTACACTCAACCTTCTGACCGCCGGGCTGACAAGACCTCTAATATTTACGATGAGCAGCAGTAACACACAGAGACCACTTAATGATATTCAGGTTCTTCAGCTCTGATTATTGGTTTGAGTATCCACCTGAATATTATGCGTGTCCGTACGACCACTCAAATTAAGACACATTCATGTTTTATCATACGATGACGAAGCCAACACTCTCTAATAAGCAAGGTTCGGACTGTAGAAATGTATTTGAGATTAACCTTGCGGATGATTACATGTATTTATAGAAGACCTTGCTTTCAGATCCTTTAGCATGGATGGATATTATACCGTAATGAATTGTCACTTCCACACTGCGCATTCTGCTTCTGCGGGCAGGCCGGAATCAATCACGATGAGCAATAAAATGCATAAATCTCCTTTACTTCAGTCTATTTTCTAGAGAGATATTAAATCAAGTGGCTATATCAACCCAAATCAAATACAAAGCATTCACCGTGGACATTTTGCTCCCGACTAAGGGATGATTCGGAGAGAGAACCAACCATTCGCAATATGGATCTTCCGAGGGCTTTCGCATTTATGTCCGTATGCATCTCATCTAGTGTGACTGATGACAGAGGATGCAAAAATATACGAAAAAGAACATTTCCATCCATGGAACATTTTCACATCTACACAGAGTAAAGAAATTACGGCAGCTTCTTCTTAGGAGTTTAGCAAGATGGTTTTCGTAAAATCAAACTAGTGGTGGTGCCATCGACATTTGTTGCCAGTGTGCCAATTACAGTAATGTAGAGATAGAACGGTGATTGATGCTGTTCATTAATCAATGTGTGACTGATGGGATTTTTCATTTTTTTATGTGGTTCAGCATTTTGTTGACAGAATGAGAGATTTGAAACAGTCCTTCAGATCACCTTGGGTACCCAGAGACGTCGCACAACTTTCTCCTCCTTACTTGTGCCATAAAACACCTGGAGATATGTAATACATTTTTAGATTATGATTTTTTATAAGAATCTACAAGTAAGGGTAAGTGAAAGTGTCCAATGGTTTCAGAAAGATAGATTTCCAAGATGGCCGCAACTTAATTCATATTGCAGTGCACTTATAGAAGACCTTTCTACACTGCCTGGCCAAAATAGTCGCACACTGTAATATTTGGTTGTGTCGCCTTTTGCTGTGATTTAGGCACGCATTCACTGAGGCATAGTTTCGAGAAGCTCATGCAATGTTACAACATTTATGTCACGCTGACCGGTAGCTTGGGCCATCGTGGGGACTTGGTTCAAGGAATGATGTAGCCCTTGAGGCAGGTTAGCTGCTGGCTTAGTATAGCACATATAAACAATGCAGATTCCGGACAGGAAATAAACAAGACTGTAACACGAGGGACAGGAGGGCAAAGAAGGAAAACAAATGGAATCCCTGAACTGGGGAAGGTCCTTAATCTGGCCTCTGTACTAAAACAAACCAAACACATAAAACAAGGAACATACAAGAATCGTCAGGACTAGAGTGTTATGTAATGAGAGCTGGGGATACAGAACCAGGAGGAATGTCAGACTCGCAGAGGTTGGCAACAGATCAGTGAATATAGATACAGGGAACAGGCAGAATGTGTAGTCAAAGAAAGCTGAGGTCAAATAGCAGAGAAATATATAACAGCAACACAGGAACCAGGATACAGACTATACAGGGACAGATGTCACCATATGAACTCATGCCAGGTCAATGAGCCCCTGTGCTGCTGGTATTTAAATAGGGAACAGGTCTGTTAATTGGGACACGTGACCCCAGACCTGAACAGCACAGCAGAACCCAGGAGCAAGCATAAGACAGAATAGCCAAACCCAGACAGTGAAGAGCAGACCTGGATCTCTGTCACCACCAGGGGACATGGCTGAAACCAGTGGAAACGTGACAATTTATTTCGGTCAAGAGTCGCATAATTTGTGTCCAAGATCTTGTATTGATGATGGGAAGGTCACAGCGCTGCATAAAGTCTTGTCCAGCACATTATCCCAAAGATTCTCAATGGGGTTACGGTCTGGACTATGTGGTGGCCAAGCCATGTGTGAAAATTATGTCTCACGCTCCCTGAACCACTCTTGCACAATTTGAGCCTGGCATTGCCATCTTGGAATATACCTGCTCCATTGGGGAAGAAAAAATTCACTGATGGAAAAACCGTCTCATACATTAAATTCAGGGAGTCACATGACCTCATTTTGTGGGCACATAATGTTGCTGAACCTAGACCTGACAAACTGAAGCAACCCCAGATCATAACATACGAGGGGAGGTGGTGACATTTTTGGATGGACAGTGTATATTATTATAGAAGAAGGCTCTGTTCGTAGTGCTCCGACTCTCCCATCATCAAAACAAGATCTTGGCCTCAAATTACTGCAGCTTGGCATGGAAACAAATGTTGTGGAATGTTAGAGGGAGACCTTTGCTTTTCAGTGCTTAGAGGTCTACAGTACATTGGCATTTCTTATCGGATGTACTGGAACATTAGGAGCCTATTCTGGAGCCCTTTCACAAAAGAAAATGTTTGGCAGCAACAAAATCCGTTGGCATTCCACCAAAACATGTCCAGGTTGAGTTAACACGATCTAGGGCACCTGGTGGTTCTTTGAAGTTCGAGTTAACTCAATTATGGCAGTGAAAAGGTCAAGAATAATATGAAAAGGAAAAAAATACCCTCAGATCTGTATCTATGTATAAAATACTGTTTTATGACATAGTTTTCTCCCCGCGAGGAATCAAACCTGCATCTCCAAATTTCAGCAGCTCCAGGAGTTGTGTACGACGCCTGTATTGTGTCATGGACTGGAATGTAATTAGGTTTCATATTTCGTAAAAGACGGAGGACTGTGGAGCATAAGCAATCTTACATGATATTATTGCACTATGGGGAAAACCTGATCAAAATGTGATCTTTTTTTGTGCCTCATGTTAGATTATAACTTGCTCGAGGAATAAGTGATTTTACCAAACACGATGTTTATTCAGAATACACATTTTTTGAAATGCGACTAAAATGACATTTCCCAGGACTGTACTTCTCAGGTAAATTAAAATAAAGTGGGACCAGGGCATTCAGCCTCAGCGAATTCATTTCTGTCGGTTGTATTTGTCCTCCTTGGGATATATGTTCCTGTTCATCCCTCGCGCAGTGCAACACTTGCCGTTCCTGCAATCAGAAACTAACCATCACTCTGACGCACATCAAGCCAGATGAGGGGCAGACTGACAACTCTCGGGGCCCCCGGCCAATAGGAGATCATGGGGACCCCCCACATGTACATTGTTGTGTTACATAAATTATTCCTTCATGGCATTTCCAAAATGAAAATATAGTCGCAGCCATCACTTACACTCTGGTATAGTGGGGCTGGGAAGGTGATATACAGCAGGGCCAGATACATATACAATTGGCTGCCGATACTAATACCAGAAGATTTTTTTCTGTGGTGGCGTGGGTCCACACTGAAAGGGCAATCCTTAGAAGGCCCTCATGGGGCCCAATCCTAGGCCAGGGCCCTCAGGTGGAGCCCTATTACCCTAATGGTCAGTCCACCCCTGCACCAGATTCTTTCTCATTGTTAATAGTGTCTGGGTTAAAACAGGAGACACAACGTGAACAGAACAAAATTAACTGACGGCCGCACTCTACTAGAACGTCTCCGGTAGAAAAACTAAAACTATTATGTTTTCATAGCAGTGAAAACAAACAGCCCATTACCAATTTACCATCCTGTAAACTGTGCACGCCAAGGTCACAAAGCTCTAGATTGACTTGATGTTATCCAGCGCACGACCCTCTGTGACACTGGGCCCCAATCGCCCCTCCCGAAAGCTGTGGGATGTCAGATATGGCTTTTTTTTATAAAGTGACCTTAAATCTGGCACCTTGCAGCCAGAGCTCACATATGGTCCATGACAGATCTGGTCCAGGACAGTGCAATGCACGATCTAACCTTCGATCGTGTGACCTCAAGTGTGCTATTATTTGTGATCACAGGTCTGGGCACATTGGGCGATTCTCTACAGCATGTCCCTCACAAAGTTCTGTGCAGCTTTGTTCTGGGTCCCCTACTCTTCTCGATCTATACTGCCTCTCTGGTCAACGTCGTTTCTTCCTATGGACTCCAATATCACCTTTATGGTGACGACACCCAAATCTACCTTTCCTCTCCCCCGATCTCTCTCCTCTTGTGTTGGACCGTGTTACAGCCTGTCTATCGACTGTCTCAGACTGGATGACCTCCCATTTCCTAAAGCTTAGCCTCTCCAAAACGGAACTACTCATCTTCCCTCCCTCTAAAACCAACTTTCCTGCACCTATTTCCTTTCAGGTGAATGGTGCCACCGTTACGTCTACCTCTCGGGCTCATTACCTCGGTGTCCTCTTCGAATCTGATCTATCCTTTACACCTCACATTCAGTCGCCAACCAAATCTTGCTACTTCCACCTAAAAAACATTGCACATGTCCGTCCCTGTCTTAATCAGGACTCTGCTAAACACTCATCCAGGCTCTTATTATCTCCCACCTTGACTACTGTAACCTCCTTCTCTCTTGCCTTAAGAGGTCCCAGATTCTCCCTTTGCAGTCTGTTATGAATGCCTGTGCCAGACTCATCCACCTCACCTCTTGCGTCTCTCGCACCTCGTCACCTTGTCAATCTCTACACTGGCTTCCTGTTTCCTTTAGAATCCAATTCAAAATATTGGTGCTCACATACAAAGCTCTCCATAACCGTGCCGTTACCTACATCTCCTCCCTTATTAGCGGGTACATCCCGTCCCAGCTACTTAGTGCGGCCAATGATCTGGTGCAATCAGCTCCATGTACCCGCACCCCCAAGACCCGCCTTCAAACATCTCCTGAGCTGCCGCCTTTCGATGGAACTCCCTCCCCTGAACATTAGACTCTCCCTGTCTCTCCAGTCCTTCAAGAAGTCTCTGAAAACACATTACTTTAGAGAAGCCTATCGGCTCACTCCAGGATCCCCATCTGTACATGTCTCACACTATCTTCCCACCCAGCCCAAATGCACCCCGCTACCTCAGGTTCTCTATTTACCCTCACCTAGTTTGTCACCCCGCTCCTCTTAGATTGCAAACTCTCTAGCAGGGTCCTCTCTCCTACTGTTCTGTGTGTAACGTTTATGTATATTTGTTATTCTGTCTCACCCATTAGACAGCGTTACGGAACTTGTTAGCATTTTATAAGTACCTGTAACTGTAACCCATAAGACCAGTCTAAAAAGTAGGTGAGAATCATGGGAGATGTAATTCCAAAACACCTGGAATGTCAAGCTTGCTGATCTTTGGTGTAGGACCTCAGATAATCTGGAGGTTGTTTCATAAAGCTGTTAAGGTCTAGAGAGTACCAAGTCTGCACTTTATATTTAATGGAACTCAATGACCAGATCACGTGGTCTGGCAGAGTTACTCTTCCATGGACAAGGTCATTTTAAAACTGTGTTTGGACAAGCCACTATTTCTAGAGACGGACATTTTTTAGCGACGGCCTTTGCGAAAACAAACACTTGGCCGCAGAAAGGATGGGAATCCTCTACGCCTGTAGTAAATATCTCCACTTTGCTTCTCGTCGATTCCTTTCTCGCCGCGTCTATTTGAGGTCTAGTGAAAACGATGTATTACAGATCCGACGAGCAGCCGAGGTTTTCTGATAACGGAAAAGAAAAACCCTTGTTCGCAAACAGATTGTGCAGCTACATCCCGGTCAAAACATCTCACTTAGAATATGACATTTTCTTCTTATCATGCCGTGATTGTTAACATTTAATACACTTACGTAAGTGTAAAATCAGCTGTGACCGGAATGCCCCGTATTTAGAGAGCGAACGGTAAACGAATTGGAATTTCGTGTCGTAGATTGCTCCTTTCTTCATTTTCCTGTCCTTCGCTAAGCTGAGTCATTGTCACGCATTATACCCAATCCTCTTCTCGGCGTCGGGATTTGCAGCCTCATCACCGATGTTTGACAGTTTAAGGGATGTTGTAATCTCCAGTGCTGGGGGGTCTCGTGGGATTGAAAAAGCTTGGAGAGGAAAGATGATATATGTAGAGAAGAGAGGAGTAAAAAAAAAAACGCTCTTTGTTGAGGATGAAGATTATAGGATATGACTGGATTTTTTATGACCACTGGCTTGAAAGAATTCGGTGCACAGAAAAAAGAGAAAGGCAAAAAGACAAGATGAAAGAACGTCCTCCTTGCCCCATCTGCATTCCTCTGATCTGTCACTTCTTTTGAAAAACAATAGCATGTACGATATTCACACTCTTATTCCTGTTGATCTAGAGATGGCCTTTCCACCCTAGGTTTATGGATGAAGATCACAGAGCAGAGAGCCTTTCCTTACGTGTCACGAAAATTCTACACAGTTTAACGGCAGAACATTTTTTAAGTTCTTCCTACCACCTTTACTTTTTATCACCACACTCCACCATATCTAAAGGTGGTGGTCAGATGATACATGGCAATGGGCGGGATCAAGAGGAAAGATGCTCATTGGTAGAGGTCAGATATAGAACCAGGACCCTCATTGGTTGAGGTCTCGTATAGAATCAAGAGGCTCAGTAGTAGTAGTGGTCAGATATAGAATCATGGTGCTCATTGGTAGAGGCCAGATCTATAATCAAGAAGCTCATCAGCATGGTCAGATCTATAATCAAGAAGCTCATCGGCATGGTCAGATCTATAATCAAGAAGCTCATCGGCATGGTCAGATCTATAATCAAGAAGCTCGTCGGCATGGTCAGATCTATAATCAAGAAGCTCATCGGCATGGTCAGATCTATAATCAAGAAGCTCATCGGCATGGTCAGATCTATAATCAAGAAGCTCATCGGCATGGTCAGATCTATAATCAAGAAGCTCATCGGCATGGTCAGATCTATAATCAAGAAGCTCGTCGGCATGGTCAGATCTATAATCAAGAAGCTCATCGGCATGGTCAGATCTATAATCAAGAAGCTCGTCGGCATGGTCAGATCTATAATCAAGAAACTCAGTGGCTTGGTCATACCTAGAATCAATAAATTGCTTATGGACTGCCAGGTCCCTACCTGCTTCTTTTTTACATATATCTAGAATCAGGACACTCCGTCATAGAGAGCAAGTTGTATTCAAGAAAGTTGGTGGTAAAATCAGATGTACAATCAAGAAGCTCCGCGGTAAAGTTTGTATCAATTATCAATGCACTCAGTGGTAGAGGTCATATCTAAATCCAAGCCACCATATCCAATCCCACCAATCCCACCATAGGCAAAAACATCCCCCCCTCCCACCATCCCCATGCACTGGACCCCTCGAGGTCCACCAAGTTTATTCCAGACAATCACTGTCCCATTTTTTAAAGGACCACTATGACCACTTCAATCCATCCCATTTTTAAAGTAATATGCACTATGTATATATTACAGAGCTCCACAGCAATAAAATGCACAGTAATGTGCGGACCATGTGTATGAGTCTATCACAGACCTCCACAGGAATAAAACTCACGTAATGTGTGGTGCGTATGAGCGTATCACAGAGCTCCACAGCAATAAACCTCATAGTAATGTGTGGCGCATATGAGCATATAACAGAGTTCCACAGCTATAAAACTCAGGTGAGGCCCTGGCTGGCCTAGTCGAGGCCCATGTGGCCCAGACGAGGCCCCAGTCGGCCATGCGGCCCAGGTTCGGCCCCACGGACCAGGCAATGCCCCAGCTAGTCTAGCCGAGGCCCTTGCGGCCCAAACGACTCCCTGGTCAGCCTAGCCGAGGACTGTGTGGCCCAAGCAAAGCCCCAGTCAGCCTTGCTGCACAGGTGAGGCTCTGTGGGGCCCTGGTCTCCCGTGCAGCACAGGTGAGGCCCTGTGGTACAGGCCAGATCCCAGCTGGCCATGGGGCACTGGGGAGGCCCCGGCCTGGCCTCTGACACAGGTGAGGTCCTGGCTGGCCTTGCAGCACAGACGAGGCCCTGGCCGTCCATACAGCCGAGGAGAGGCCCTGGTCGGCCGTGTGGCTCAGGCAAGGCCCCAGGTGGCCATGCAGCCCAGGCAAGGCTCTTGCCAGCCGTCTGTGGGCCCATCCAGCCTCAAAGGCCCTGATTAGGGAAAAGGTCATATCTAGAATCATTGCACTCAAGCGGTAGAGGTCATATTTAAAATCTAATACACCCCGTGTTAGAGGCCAGATTTTGATTGTGAAGCTCAGTGATAGGGTCAAATTTAAAATCAAGAGGCTCTATGGTATTGGACACATCGAATCAAGAGGCTCAGGGGTAAAAGTCACATATAGAATCAATACGCTCAGTTGTAGTGCTCATACCTCGAATCAAGAATCTCAGTCAAAGAGGTTAGATCTAGAATCAAGTTGTTGAATGGTACAGGTTAGACTTAGAATCAAGATCTAGTGGCAAGATGGTAAGCATGAAGGAAAGATCTACAAACATGATGCTCATTGGTAGAGATCCAGATCTAGAAGCAAGCTGCTGAACAATATAGCACCAAGAAGCAATGAGGGATAGAACCCTTAAAGTAAAGATACCTCCTGCCCTCAAGTGGCTCTACTGTATTAGAGACCAAAGATACATTGTGGGACAGGACCTCAATTCACTGACACAGCAGGCTAGCAAGGGAAAAAGGGATCATCACACTAGAAAATATTCTTGATAAGCCATCCAAAATCATAATCAACAAAGGAACCTCAATGCAAAAAATATTCTAGACCTCATAATGAACATTTCACAGCAAAGGGACTCATACCCCTCCTTCCAGTAGACCAGTGGTTCCCAACCGCGGTCCTCAAGTACCCCTAACAGGCCAGATTTTAAGGATCACCTTGGGGAAATGCAGACTTAATCCTGCAATCACTGAGCAGTAAATCATTTCACCTGTGCTGTGTTTCAGCTATCTGGCCAACCTGGCCTGTTAGGGGGTACTTGAGGACCGCGTCTGGATACCACTGCAGTAGACCACAGTGGAATTTCTGGAAATGCAACCTAGATCAGTATCGTTTGAGTAGCTAGATCACTTTATTCATACCAGAGCAAAGAGAAGATCCACCATACCAGACGGTCTTCATAGAAAAGCATTTAGGAGGAACGTCACTATGTCCCGACATTTTCTTCACTTTGACACTCTGGAGAAGATACATTGAAGTGTGATAATAGAATCAGGTTCAAATTTATCTGATGGAGAGGTTCAGAAAGGTAGATTGCATGGAAATGTATAAAAAAAAATAATAAATAATGCCTTCCCGATGCGCCTCAGCCTCCGATACTGCCTATTGTACTACTTAATGAATACCGTACTCTCTCATCACCATTCATCAATAAGCACCGGCATATTTTAGATGAAATCAGACACAGCCTTACAATCACACATTCCTCAACCAAGAAATGTTATTTTTTTTAAATAAAATAAAAAAAACCCGCATTCAATAAGTCCTTACCATAATAAACGTGACACGAAGAATACATGAATAAATAAATTTACCTTGCGCTTGACTGATTATTCAGATAGGGTTTTGCAGAGGAATAAGATCCAGACGGGAGAAGAGATAGATTGTAACGTGAAGGATCTGATTCTATAGCTGGAAATCTGTTTAACCGTTTAACCATGGACACCATCATTCTACCCTTTAGGATTTGGGAGAGGAGCATGCGCGACGGTGGTAGCCTTCAGCAAGTGTGGTGAAATGAATACTTAGCAAAAGGTTGCTCTTGTGATGATCCCTCTGGCTAAATGGCCTACAGAATGTCAAGGTCAAGAATGCCGGGTGAATAGGTGCCTAGACGGGTGTCAGCTATACCCTCCTGACGAAGCCCAACAAGGCTGGAATGAACGTTGAGCGTTGCTGCAGCTCTCGTGCACAGGGCCGGATTTATAACTAGGCAGAGTAGGCATGTGCCTTGCTCTGTAAAAAAAAAAAAATGTTTTTTTTATACAATTTGCTTTAATTTAGACCACTGTATCTCTGGAGCCGTAAGGGATAGAGGGACATATGAGGTATCATTGGAAACGCCATATTATAGCATTTCCAGTGATACCTAATATTAGGTACCAGGTTAGGTTTATGTAAAAATAAAACAACAAATAAAATAATATGTTTCTCTTTTTATTATCTAGCGCAGCACTGTTATTCGTTTACAATTATAAAGTGAACAGGGATGCTGCGCTGACTCACCTTCTCATTTCCTGATTTTTACACCACACAAGATTAAGTGAGATGCCACTGGAAAGGTCAGAGTCTGGTCTTTACAATGATACCAAACATGAACATGTAATGTGTAAAAAAAATAAATAAATGAAATAAAGTAAATGCAAAATTTTTTTTCTCTGTTTTTACACTTTACGCTGTATATATGCTTTTACATATAAAACATACAATGCTGCTGCACTAACTCAACTAAGGTAACAGATTCTGCCCCTTCTTTTGATTTGAAGCAGAGAGAAACAGTTTTTCAGATTTTTTAAATGTTTTTACATTTTTTTAGTTTGCCCCAAATGAAAACGTAAAAAGTTATTTTGGCATGTTTCTTTATTTTTTGTTGGGGCACTCCACATTTCTGTGCCTACAGGCTCCTGCTCGTGCAGGTATCACATCCTTGACATTTCAGTACTGGCCACCTTTTCTGGATGATTGCATTCTGATTTGCATATGGATTTCTAATGGCACTATCGAGCGAAAGCCTTGTGAGACCCGAGCAGGCGCCACCGTAGAGCAGACCACTAGTGCCGTTGCTCATCCTCAGGGCCCTCACAAACCTCTATTTTCAGACAAGGTAAATCCATGGGGTGCAATGACACCAGGAAAACCCCCTTAACTCCAAAAGAGCTAGAGAAAATTTAGAACTTGAGGGGCGTCCTTCCGATCCTTGTATCTCCACTTTCCCAAATCTTCAGAAGACCAGAAGGTGGGAATATGCTCACTGGAGATTTGAAGTAATATACCATCTGAGTGGGATAAAACTGACCGAAAAGAAATATTAGCAGAAGAAAAATGCTCAAAAAGAGAAAAGTCCTCCCCCCCCACTTTTGAGCTAGCCACAAAACACACACTGCCGAACTACAAAGCTATGCTGATAAACGTGATGTAGAACTTCATTAACAGCAAAATGACTAAACTTTGACATATTTAAATCCATTTCTCAATTTCCACCTCGTGTTATCTCCAAAGGCAATTTTCGTTAATCAAATGTGATCTAAATCCCATTACGGGCATAATTGCCTGCGGCGTCTAACCCTCTCGTAGTATTGTTACCTTCGGTAGAGATGGTTCTTATTTTCCCTCTGATTTCTTGTTCCGTTCTCTTGTGTGTTTTACAATTATTTATTTTTAATCATAATTTTGAAACCGGTTGACAACTTCATATTAGTTACAAGATGAGACGTGTCCCATATTCCTCAACATATATGGAGGTGGGGACTCAGACCTTTCCATCTCTCATTACTTTCCCAAATGGGGCAACTTATTCTTCATGGGGACATGGAGCAATACGAAACTCCATCTTTGCCCGACACTGGTTTTCATTGAGCAATGAAAGCAGTTCGTCTGAGCTCTTTCGATCCTGCTTTATCTTCTGACTGGTCTATGGCATTGTCCGGAGCGGAGGGAAGGTGGTTCTTCATTAATTATCCCGAAAAGGCAAAAGAACGAGACCATCCTATGACATTATCAAAAAAAATAATTTTAAATTACGATCGCTTTGGTTCCTCTGAATATGGTTGGATCATTGATGTCAAATATTTTGTTTCAGCGTGTTGCTGGTAAATGAGCTGGCGGACTGACTCGTTACATCTCAATTTACAGTTAAACCCTCCCGAGCCGCTTTCAATCCAATGACATTAACCCAATAACTGTACTTGTCATTTGCGCTTCAGGTTTTGGTTCATTTGTTGACACGTCTTTCCGTTGATTCAAATTTTGGACAAATCGACGAATTGGCCAAAAATTTGGATGAACCTAAATTCGCCCAAAACAAAAGCAGGTTCCAATCACTCATTGATCTCAGGCTGTAGACTGGTGACTTCTGTTGACAACAGGCAAAGTCTACCCTTAGTGGTCATCTGGTGGTTCTGCACCTTCCTTGCATGGGATCAATCCTTAATCCACCATTATAGGGAAAATATTTCTTATAATATCCACAGTTGTTTTCATTTCGAATTCAGGATAAATGGTTCAATCTCCATAATCAGAATCTTAATTTAGAAGACCTCAGCTAACGGAGAACATAGAAAAGAAGGCGACCCCGGCGTATCGTATGATCTGGGAAATTTTCAACGCTCAACAGGGATCATAAAACCTAACCTTTATTAATTCCGCATAGGATATTGAGAGCGTACCATGAACTGAAATTAGATTTAAGAGGAGGGAAGGATATTAAACGCGTTCAAGGTGATGAATTTAGAGTGCAAAATTATAATGTTCTGCGGAACCTGACCATCTCCAACACTGGCCAACGCCTCGGCAGGGGACTGTGTACCTCCGATTGCCAGCTGTTTACCTGAAATAATCACAAGGTAGACCAGATTTTCAACCGTAAACTGTGACAAAAATAAATCAGCTATATAAGAAAAGAAGAAGAATTTCCTTTTTGAGGGACGCCTTCCTTACATAGAAAAATGTATTTAGGTTCTCCAAGTACATCTCTGTATATAAATGTGTTTGTAACACGTCCGTCGTCGTTGCTGGCTGTGTGCGCACCCATCACAGTTGTTCACTCAGCCCTCCCTCTCGGCAGATAGAAAAACTTCTCCCGCCGACAAGTAGAAACCGCCCCCTTCTACAACAATAGATTGCCCTCCGGGTAGGCTTAACACCTAGTCCTTGATAAAACATTTTTTAAGGAGCCATCAGCAATTTTAAGGACCCATCACAGTTGCTCACTACTCAGCCCTCCCTCTCGGCAGATAGAAAAACTCCTCCCACTGACAAGTGGAAACTGCCCCCTTCTACAACAATAGACTGCCCTCTGGGCAGGCTTAACATCTAGTCCTTGATAAAACATTTTTTAAGGAGCCATCCGCCATTTTAAGGACCCATCACAGTTGCTCACTCAGCCCTCCCTCTCGGAAGATAGAAAAACTACTCCCACTGACAAGTGGAAACTGTCCCCTTCTACAACAATAGACTGCCCTCTGGGCAGGCTTAACACCTAGCCCTTTATAAAACATTTTTTAAGGAGCATTTTGTTATGTCTCAAATGCAAATGCACAGAAATTATAACCAAAATATACCGCAATGGAGAGTAACTATTGCCGGGAAGTCCCTTTCTAGATTTGCCACGTTTTCCGAAAAGCACATTACATATGGAAATTGATGGCCAGCAAAGAAGAAGTGCTGCCCTGGACCATTTTGAATACTATGGTACAGATCTATGCATCTCGCGTCTTGCCCATTAGTAACTAAGGGCAAGGCGCCCACAGGAAAATCTAATGGATGCAGCAACCTTACTATATCCTCAAAAACCCAATGAAAGTCTGTGTAGAAATATACACTGAGCTAAATTTAGCAAGACGTTACAGAAGGTTGTTAAAAAATAATTACATACATTATTAAAAGTGGGTGTATGTGAAGCTTCACCTATAATAAGGGTAAAAATCCTAATTTCCCTATTGTCACCAAGAGAGCCGTGAAATATTCTTGCACTAGGACTCCACATTATGTAATTAAGTATCAGTTTCCTTATAATTACGATTTCTTCAGTACGATCCAAGAGCTAATTAAAGATTCAAAGCTATATACATTATATATATATATATATATATATATATCCATGTTATTTCTGAAGACCAATCAGCAAAGAACATTTGTCTTGTTGAGTCATCGGCTGCATAGAGTCATCTGATTTATATGTTTTTTTGCACCATATTGGCTACAAACAGCTTGAATCTCTTTCCAAGGAAATGAGCTTGAATATTTCATATATTTTATTATTTCATTAAAAAAAAAGCACAGCTCAAAATGAAACAGACAAAAAAAAATAAAAGGAGTCCAACACAAAAGAGGTGGTTTTAAACTCAGGCCAAGAATAGGCCTGCCATGTGTGGCAGGTCTGAGATTCCGACAGTGGTGACCGTGGTCGACAAGGGGGTGTGGTTGTGACACAATTTACATCAACAGCCAATAAGAGATGTTCATACAGAAGAACTGCGTTATTGCTCATGTATGTGCTGTATAAGGCCCGATTTTAACTATTTAGGCACCCACGCGCCATGGAACAGGTGCTCGCGGAAACCAAGGGACAGCCTAAGGCCGCCGTGTGATCTGGAGGACTGATGGAAAGTCGATGTCACATGAGTACATGGTGTGACTTGGCAGGTCTACAAGGATATCAAATAATATAATTATGTGAGAGTTAACAGATCTGTGGCCACAAGAAGTGCCCACTCAAGCCATCAGAGTGAGTGGAGGTTACGGGATGTGATTCGGAAGGATAAGGCCATCCTTCTTTATGCAAATCCCGGATGATGTATTCCAAAAACAAACCTATGGCATAAAAATACTGTTTGGGCAAAAATAACTTTGGATGGAGAAAGCGGTTTGGTAGAGGACCCAAATTTTTTAGTTACCAGGGCTCCCAAGCCACTGATTGACAACAGGAGATTGACATGCCACTGGAGTTCAAGCATGAGACAGGAAAGTAAGTAATTTTTGCCCAGGGCATCATTTTAGGCCATGCAGTATATTTCGATGGAGGAAAAGGTACTAGTACCCACAGGTAATAATGAAAACCCCTGAAGTTGACCGGTTGATTAGCTAAAAGAGCGGATCGGGAGGTTCGGTGATCCCCTTTGGGAATTTAGTTCTGACCACAGGGGGGCTAACATTGGGGTATACAGCAAACTGTAAAGCCATTGGTCCTTTGAATAAGAGTGTCTTATAGAATTTTTAAAAAATAATAATAAAAATGATATGAATTCGGAACTATTGACCAAAACTAACAAAAAGGGGTGGGGTTCCATGCTCGGACCGGTGGTGGGTGGGGCACTAAAAGTAAGAGTTTATTAATGCGCAGGAGCATCTCACAGAAGAAGCATTTATTATAGACTTTTAAAAGAAAAATATATATTCCATTTAGGACTATGGCAGGAACCACTGCCGAGTGTCGCAGCAGAAAACGCTGCCACGGGGGCTAATAGAGATGTTTTTATAATACAGAGCAGCACGGCTCTTCTACTTTTCTTCATTGACACTAATTAGACTCCCCATTAGGCTAGGTAAGGTTTTCAAAGCAAGAGAAGTACATTTATATCCAGCTTTTACGCTTCCCGATTTGAAAATAAATTGTCTTCATTATTTTTTAAGCTTGTGTTTGGTTTTTTATGTGTTTTAACTAACCCCTTGCCAGTTGGATGGTTCCAAAACACATTTTTTTCCCTATTTTTATTGTTCCTCGTCGTATCTTTTTCTTATTCGGAATGACTCAGTCCGGCAATCAGCGTTCATTGTGTCAGGTATACGCCGCAGTGAACTATTTCAGCAGTATTGACAAGGATGTAGGTGGTCGAACTCATACATGTTTCGACACGGAGTCGATTTAATTTTACCAATTAGAATGAATAATCACAACAAACAATCACGTGATAACATTCGGCAACTTCTATTCCTTTTCTGACGTAGAGAAATTCGGCATTGCCAGGTAAGTCATCCCACAGCACGCTCCTCCGACAATCGGACGTCCGTATCTCCTTGAAAATGTTTTGATCGTTTCCAACTGCTAGCATTCATATCGACAAGACCCGTCACCCAAGTCACCATAAATGGAAACGTTACTATAATAGACTCAGCATTACTCATAGATTAAGAACGTTCCATTATAAAGTCATAGAATCGAGTAGACCTCTTGAGATCTCCCCCCCTCAGATGGACACCACCCATTTGGACAATGGTGGAACTCTTTGACTTGTCTTGCTTGAGCACCTATAAATTTTCGATGTTTACAAGCCCTTTCAGACAATCAGTTGGGTCTCTTGAGATCTAGGAATGTGAACACCACCCTTAAGGTCAAAGGTGGAACGTCTCTTGTCTTTATTGAGCGCCTATTTTATATTTTTTTGGGATTCTCACATATGTTCTTGAGATTTGTGGGCGTCGGGTCTTAAATGGTATGACAATTTTCTGAGTTGGGAAAATAATAGCTGAGGAACCTTCCATCTTTGCCAAAACCTTGCCATTGCCTTGTCCGAATCTCGACTTTGTCCTGATAGGAACCAATAACGATAGGATTTTCTAGATATTGTACACTGCAACCATATTTCAATTCACAACTACTGGCACAAAGATGGTGTGCTCCCACAGAAAATACATTTTACAATTATTGGGTCAATACAACCAGAGGAAAATACAGTGGACCTTCTGAAGAACATGAGCATGCGTTGTATTTTTCAGAAGTGAGATGGACCATGTACCAGCCATAAGGGAAGTTAATATTGTTGTCTTTATCAGGCCTAGATGGCGTTGAGGCAAGGAACCGATTGTTCTGTAGATAATGGCTAGAATGAAAGGAAACATTACGTACAACATAATGGGATGTATGTCATGAGAACAACGGTCTCACGTGTACATATGACAGTAATTTCTTTCTCTTACGAAAACTGACACGGTGCCTGTTAATTTGCCTAAAATGAGCCGTTGCACTTCTAAGCCGAACCAATTAAAGGTGGTAATGATTTATCCAACCATATTCCATAAAGAAATATTAAAACAATGCAGTTCTGCACATTATACTGCGGAAGAAGAACCTCAAGAACGCGTTTGCAACTCGTCGTCTGGTAAGAGTCCTTAGGTTATTGTGTCTGTAGTAGTGAGAAGATTAAGAACCGTGACACATGTTTATTATGTAACAAAACACACAATACAAAGTATTATTTCAAAGGATAAAGACCGGAATGCTTAAAAACACAAGATGCAAAGGAAAACATCTAGGTTATGAAAGATGTTTACAAGCCCTTAAAGACAATAAACAATCAGGCAGGTGGCAAGGCCAAATAAACACAAGGGAAAGTGACAATGAAACGCCATGATCATTCTTTGTGATCAGCACCAATCGAGCTCTTCAGACTGTCAGATTGCTTTGAACCACTTTTGACCAGGAAGCAGGAGTCCAGTTGCCAGGATCGCAGAGGAGTGCTCTTATATTATAAGAAGAGGAAATCACAGGCAGTGCTGGATAACTTTTCTTCAATAAGTGGGAGAGCAGAGCTGACAGCAAGCTCCTCCTCCTGCCATGGAGCTTACAGCAAGCTCCTTCTCCTGTGGTAGCATAGCTGACATCAAGCTCTTCCTTCTATGATGGTGCTTACATCTAGCTGCTCCTCCTCTCATAGCAGAGCTGGCATCAAGGCCCTCCTCCTGTCATGGCAGAGCTGACATCAAGCCCCTCCTCCTGTTATTGCAGAGCAGACATGAAGCCCCTCCTATCATGGCAGAGCTGACATCGAGCCCCTTGGGGGAGGGGACGTTTGTAAATTTTTAACAGATTGGCCCTTTAATATCCATCAACGCTGGGAGAGGAGAGGAGCTCCTCTTGGTACAAAGCACACCACTCAAGGTATAACATAGACAACAGGGACCAGGACCACAGATATCTCAGGCACCCTGTACTTATAAGGGTCACATGGTGAAGTTGACATGAGAGGGGTGGGGAATAATAGGAGTTAGACCCCCAAAACTGCAATCCCACACCTCCCAAAAGCATCTCCAGGTCAATGCACCCAAGTCCAAAGTGACTACTGTCACATGTACAGTTGCAAGAAAAAGTATGTGAACCCTTTGGGATTACGTGGAGTTTTGCATGAATTGGTCATAAAATGTGCTGTGATCTTCATCTAAGTCACAACAATTTGAAAAACACAGTCTGCTTAAAATAATACAACACAAACATTATATGTTTTCATGTGTTTATTGAACATAACATGTAAACATTCACAGTGCAGGGTGGAAAAAATATGTGAACCCCTAGCCTAATAACTTCGTCAAGAGCTAATTGGAGCCAGAAGTGAGCCAACCTTGAGTCCAATCAGTGTGATATTATTGGATGTGTTGCTGAAAGCTGTCCTGCCCTTTAAAAACACACACCAGTTTTGGGTTTACTGGTTTCAAGAAGCACTGCCTGATGTGAACCATGCCTCGCAGAAAAGAGCTCTCAGAAGACCTACGATCAAGAATTGTTGACTTGCATGAAGCTGGAAAGGGTTACAAAAGTATCTCCAAAAGCCTTGATGTTCATGTGTCCACGGTAAGACAGACTGTCTACAAATGGAGAAAGTTCAGCAATGTTGCTACTCTCCCTAGGCGTGGTCGTCCTGTAAAGATGACTGCAAGAGCACAGCGCAGAATGCTTAATGAGGTAAAGAAGAATCCTAGAGTGTCAGCTAAAGACTTACAGAAATCTCTGGCACATGCTAACATTTTTGTTGACACATCTACAATAAGGAAAACATTAAACAAGAATGGAGTACATGGGAGGACACCACGGAGGAAGCCATTGCTGTCCAAAAAGAATATTGCAGCCCGTTTGAAGTTTGCAAAAGAGCACCTGGATGTTCCACAGCCCTACTGGAAAAATATTCTGTGGACAGATGAAACCAAAATTGAGTTGTTTGGAAAAAACACACAACACTATGTGTGGAGAAAAAAGACACAGCACACCAACATCAAAACCTCATCCCCACTGTAAAACATGGCGAAGGGAGCATCATGGTTTGGGGCTGCTTTGCTGCCTCAGGGCCTGGACAGATTGTTGTCATAGATGGAAAAATGAATTCCAGAGTTTATCAAGACATTTTGCAGGAAAACATAAGACCATCTGTCCACCAACTGAAGCTCTGCAGAGGATGGTTGATGCAACAGGACAATGACTCAAAGCATACAAGTAATTCAACAAAAGAATGGCTTCAACAAAACAAAATATGCCTTCTGGAGTGGCCCAGTCAGAGTCCTGACCTCAACCCGATTGAAATGCTGTGGCATGACCTTAAGAGAGCGATTCACACCAGACATCCCAAGAATATTGCTACACTGAAACAGTTTTTTGAAGAGGAGTGGTCCAAAATTACTCCAGATCGTTGTGCAGGTCTGATCTGCAACTACAGGAAATGTTTGGTTGAGGTTATTGCTGCCAAAGGAGGGTCAACCAGTTATTAAGTCCAAAGGTTCACATACTTTTTCCACCCTGCACTGTGAATGTTTACATGTTCTGTTCAATAAAAACATGAAAACATATAATGTTTGTGTTGTATTATTTTAAGCAGACTCTGTTTTTCAAATTGTTGTGACTTAGATGAAGATCAGAGCACATTTTATGACCAGTTCATGCAAAACTCCACGTAATCCCAAAGGGTTCACATACTTTTTCTTGCAACTGTACATTTTCTTTCAATGCAGGGCAGATTCATACCGAAGCTTTGATGCTCAAGAAATGTCTGATCCCAGGGTGGAAAATTGGGAGGGGTGTAGAAATAGGCTAGACGCCATTCTCTGGATTTGTAGGAGATCCGCAGCCGTGGTTGGCTGCGTTGTCTGTCGAGTGACACATACACTAATCCAAGACTGTAATGAGATGACAGGAAGTGAGGAATCTTGGCCGAAAGATCAAAGAACCCTCGCAACGACTTTAACATATTTGTGAAGTATCTGTTGGTTCCTCGTGGATGCTACATCTAATCGAACGGCACATGTTTTGGGATCTTTATCAGCGATGCACAGTGTCAGAGCGCACATATTGATGTGAAAAAGTAGCAACGCGTATATTCGCATCAGCAGATAAGGATTAGAAAAAAAAGAAACGATAATGAACTGTACAGAAATGAATGTGTGAAAGCGGAGAATTCGCCATTGAAGAGGCCAGAGGAATGCAGTCAAATGGACGGGGCACACTGGACTCTTTGTTTCCCGGGAGCTGCAGATGTACAGAGCGCATAGTATCTATGGAGGACGGGGTCATTCAAAGCATATCTAGGTATTTCGTGCCAGCTGGCCAGGAAACGGCAAAAGGCACCAGATGCGGAATCTGTCGCTAGCACCGCGCTGCTATCGGGGAGCTGTCTGGGTCCAGCTACCGGCGTGAAAAATCCAACAGCACGAAATAAACAAAAGAACGAAAAGAAAATGGTTATACTCTAAGGGAAACATTATAAATATGTCAAAAATAAATGAGAAAGGAGGAGGAAAGAGTGAAATCGCATTTGAAGGCTCATCCTTTGTGCGCAGTCTAAAAAAATAATAAAAAATAATAAAAAATACAAAAGCGACATCCTTAAAGACACCTTAAAAATGTAGAAGCATTTCTGCCGGATATTCTCGGAAATTATTTCACTATGAAGAACGTTTCCCGAAATTAAGATTCTAAAGTCGGTTTTAATTTTAAATAATCGCTTTTTTATTTTTTGGGGGTTTTTTGGGGGGTTTTTGTCTTTGTCAAAGCTGTTCAATGGATACTGGATTTTCTGAATAGCTTTCTAGCGTGTCGCCTGAGGACAAGTTATTCGAAACAAAAACCCCTGAAGATTCCGGGCAAAGCACAAAATCGGAAACGCGTGCCAGAAATATGTCATTGGTTTCCATGGCGGGCTCTCCATATTTAGCATTTTTTGCTTCAAAATGTAATAAATAAAGCACGGCAGAAAGTGGAGGAAATTTCACCCGCAAGTGCAAGCTAATCCAATTTCGCTTTCGACACGCAGACTTCTAAGCGAATGGGAAATTTAGGTGAGCGTGGAGAAGACCCAGCATTATCTGAGGTGGAATGAGTATGGATGCCCTGCAGGGTGGGGGGGGGTGAATTCACACGAAGGACCCGATGATAGAAGTATCTGGGTGGGTACTCAATATTAGAGATGTGCACTCGTTTTGGAAAAATTCGGAATTTGGAACGAAATTTGATAATTCGTATTCAGAAATACTTCCGAATAACAAATCGATACGATACGAATACGAATTCGAAATGAAACGGTACATAACGAATTTATTTCTTTTTACACTGTGTCATCATCATAAAAGAAAAATTTGAATAACTGATATCAACTATTGAATTTGAAATGAACTATCAAATTGATATCAAGTATCGAATTTGAAATGAACTATCAAATTGATATCAACTATGGAATTTGAAATGAACTATCAAATTGATATTAACTATGGAATTTGAAATGAACTATCAAATTGATATCAACTATGGAATTTGAAATGAACTATCAAATTGATATCAACTATTGAATTTAAAAAGAACTATCAATTTAATATCAACTATTGAATTTGAAATGAACTATCAAATTGATATCAACTATGGAATTTGAAATTAACTATCAAATTGATATCAACTATGGAATTTGAAATTAACTATCAAATTGATATCAACTATGGAATTTGAAATGAACTATCAAATTGATATCAACTATTGAATTTAAAAAGAACTATCAAATTGATATCAACTATGGAATTTGAAATGAACTATCAAATTGATATCAACTATGGAATTTGAAATGAACTATCAAATTGATATCAACTATGGAATTTGAAATGAACTATCAAATTGATATTAACTATGGAATTTGAAATGAACTATCAAATTGATTTCAACTATGGAATTTGAAATGAACTATCAAATTGATATCAACTATGGAATTTGATATGAACTATCAAATTGATATCAACTATTGAATTTAAAAAGAACTATCAAATTAATATCAACTATCGAATTTGAAATGAACTATTAAATTGATATCAACTATTGAATTTAAAAAGAACTATCAAATTAATATCAACTATTGAATTTGAAATGAACTATCAAATTGATATCAACTATTGAATCTGAAATGAACTATCAAATTGATATAGACTATTGAATTTGAAATGAACTATCAAATTAATATCAGCTATTAAATTTGAAATGAACTATCAAATTGACAGCAACTATCGAATTGATCTTAACTTACAATACAAGTAACAGTCAGCAAAGGACTTTATGAAACAAATTAAATTAGTTTCACTGTTTAATTTGACTCAAATATTAAATCTCTGACACAGCTTAAAATTTAACCCTAGCTTTTGTTTTAACAGCAAAATTTGATTAATTGGGGTTTTATCTAGTGATCCAAAATTCGAATTGATATCAACTATCGAATTGATATATGAAATTCGAATCGATTCGAAATTTAAAATCGATTAGAAATTTCTAATCGATCTGAAACGAAACAAAACAAAATTAGCTACGAAATTCCGAAAATGAAATGATTTAAAAACATAACGAAACAAAACTAAACTAAACAAATTTTTCAGCCATGCACATCCCTACTCAATATATACTTTATTTTAATTATGAAGTATAAAATCCAGCTGATGACACAGCATGCATGGTGGTTGACATAGACATGGCTCTTCAACTTTGAAGAACCTTTGTCACAGCATGGAGATATTGATGGATCACATAGAGGCTGGAGATAAGACACATGGAGATGCCATGTTCCTCTTAGCGCACATGGAGCTCCACCTCGCTCCTTATACAGATTGAGGACAATACTCATGAAATAACGATATTTATCACCTATTATTAATGTACAAACTCAACACAAGGTCCCTCAGAATTACTCCCCGACACTGAAGCAGCAGCAGAGACTTAAAGTCCCTGCTGTGATCCAGAGAGATACTAATCAAAGCGGAGTCAAAGCTGCAGTGCACAGTACGGAAAAGACTCCTGAAGGAATAGGGCTAACCCCTTGCAGGCAGAAAATAATAGTTAAAATTACTATGGTTCTTCTTTTACCATGTTCTTCTTTTTCTGTGATGTTGCAGTAGACAGGTGGTCAACTACCATCTGTCACAAGTAGCTCCCTGTCTCCTACTGGTGACTTTGCACAACCATCGACCCCACTTAAGTGAGTTCGCACAAGACTTGCAGAAATCTCCATGGAGTTCTATGGAATCCAGTAGATGACACAAGCAGCAGTGTGTGGTGGTTTTGCCGGGCATCTGTTTGTAGCTCCTACCATTAATAGTAGATCTGCTAACACAGCAGGGGGGTCTACTAAGGCAGTGGAGCTCAGAATTGTCCCTTGCGATGCTTAAGAGCTACATGTCCCACAATAGTTCTGTTGACCTAATGCAGGTGTGTTCAATCATGGCCCTGCTGATGTTTTGGAACTATATTTTCCACAAGGCTCTGTAGACCTAGTGAGTGGCTGAATATAATGGGAGGGTCAAGGTTGAGCACCCTTGAACTTAATGAAAGGCTATCAAGAAAGATGTAGCTCTAATATATCAGGAGGACAAAGGTTAGGGACCCCTGACATAATAATTGGTTATAAAGGAAGATAGAGTTCCACAATATTTGAGTGGCCATGGTTGAACACCCCTGAGCTAATAAATAGTTATAATGGGAGATGTAGATTCCAAATATCTGAAGTGCTAAGGTTGAGAACCCCTCACTAAGGTTCAATGGCTTGCGCCAACGTAACCATTTAATAGCTCCCTGTTACTGGTTTAGCTGGAATAGGGCCTCCAGAGGGTCCGGAAAACTGAAACATCTCACTCTGCAGTAGAGCTCTAGCTCCTGTGATGCCTTGAAAGCTGTTGCTCTACAACAGCTGTAGACGCCTACCATTTGGATGACCATGCAGATATGCAGGTTTCCTTGAGGTCATGCAGCAGACCAGAGATCGCCACAAGCTTCCATGAGATCGGTGAAGAGGCAGCTGGACTAAGAGGCAAGCAAGCTGGGAAATATACGCACATGGTCATCATATATTACTGCATCCTTCCAACTCAGTGGTAGAGCCTTAATCCTTGGGGAAAAAAAGGCCAAGAACATTCAGATAGAGAATATCCATAAAAACCAGAGGTCTGGCAGGTTTTCCATGTTCATTCTTTTGGTGGATGTCACTAGGCTGTATACTCCACCTTTCACTGGATTAACACATACAGGGTTATTCAGAGAGCACCAAAATGTCATCAACATTTTGGTGCTCTCCCGTTCCCCACACTTCGGCGAGTCCAATTTGTCAACCCTATGGTGAATTCAGCATTCACCGCAGGGTCCCCAGAAGTGCAGGGACCAAGCATGCCGAACGCAACTGAAAAAATGCCGCCAAACCGCCGAATTGATCAGAAGAACCACTGCAAAACCGCGGAGTGCATCCGGAAAACCTCAAGAAGCCCGCAGAATCGATTCGACAAACTGCCAAAAAAACACCAAATCGATCTGAAAAAAAGCTGACAACCCGCTGACGAACGGGTAAAAAAAATAATAAACCACTGCAACATTTAAAAGCTGTTTGCAAAAGAACTACTGCACGAAAATGACTGAAAATTACATATAAGGGCCTATGAATAATAATAAAAAAGGTCTGTTACAGAAAAAAACGCCAATTAAAATAAAAAAAAAAGAATTTTGACTGAAAAATCCCAAAAAATGGCTAAACAATAAATAAAGAGACTTTTTGCTGCAAGTGAAAAGAATAAAGGGGTGAATAAATATTTAATATTTTTTTACATTGAAATCGATGGGATTCGCCTGATTAAACCTGCCGAATAAAACCACCGAAAATCAAGGCATTTCATTGACATTTCTCTGCTGTTCGGTACCTCTGAATAGATTAGCCATTACTTCTCTATGGGGAGTTCACTGCCGCCGAAGATCACCGTATTTCGCTGGCAGTTGGCCAATATTTGGCCAATTGACAGTTTTTTGATTAGCAGGATGAAACCGAAATTGCACCGTATTGGGAAATTCACCGTTTGGTGCAATTTCGGAGCCAGTTCGGCTCTCTGTGAATAACCCCTATAGAGATGTCGTAAAAACTTTGAACCCAATGGAACTGGGTTTTGGAAAAAAGACGCACATTTTAGCTGCATTGAGTTAAAAAAGGCACATTTTAACTGTTCTGTAAAGACGCCAAGACTTCCGAAAGAAGATTCTCAAAAAGCATCAAGATTCACGACCTGGTAAGGTAAAGCACCGCCATCTGTCTGCATAAATTTGGCTTTACGGCCATTGAGGAAACTCGTCCTGAAGGATAAAAAAAGAAGAAAAAGACAGGAGAAGCCCCGTGTTCCCATCTCCGATTGATTGTAAATGCGAAAAATGAAGAATGCACGACCTTGGACGCTTTGGATGGCATTCAAGTTAGAGGAATGCTGCTGCTCACATATTTTTGAAACCGCACTAATTGACAGAGACATAATGAGATTTTGCATACAATAACTTTTATGGCCCCGCAGATGATATCGCCGGCAATCCTAGTCCTTCCACACAATTAAGAAGGCTTCGAGCCTGGGTATTCACTGTGTTGCCATATAAACCTCACTCAGAAGAATCAACAAGGTGGTGTAATAAAACCATTTATAGTCCCATCTGAGGTCAACACCTTCCAAAGGTAGAGGATACGAGATGTGAAACTTTGCATGGTGCTGGTCATGTTACATTCACTGTCTGCTGGCAATACTACCAGCAACAAAGCACACTGCTAATGGTGTGCACTCATGGTGACCAGTTGTTGAAGTGTCAAGATTTCATACAACGATCAGTCGGAACATTGAAACCACCTGCCTAATATTGTGCAAGTCCCCCTTGTGCTGCCAAAACAGCTGATGCAACGTTGCTGACACGTACCTCCAGCGCCGGGCAGCATCCTCTGCGTTGATCGCTGACCGAGCACCGAATGAAATGCACACCGGCGTCGGTCATATGACAGGTGAAGGGGTGGGGCATGGTAGGTAGGCATGGTACCATCGGGTTTATAAGCCCTTCACTTGCTCCAGACAAGCTCGCTGACATGTTCTCACACTCCCACAGTGCTTCCAAGTGTTTCATATAATTATTGTGATTTTTGTGTATGACCCCTGGCTTTGGCAATCGACTACTTTGGTGTTTTGACCTCTGGCTTTGTCAATCAACTACTCGTGTGTTTTGACCTCTGGCTTTGGCAATTGACTACTCTTGTGTTTTGACCTCAGGCTTTAGCAATAAACTACTCTTGTGTTTTGACCTTTGGCTTTGGAAAATGATTACTCTTGTGTTTTGACCTCTGGCTTTGGAAATCGATTACTCTTGTATTTTGACCTCTGGTTCTGTATTATTGTTTATACAGATATCTGACTTCTGGTTTCACAATATATATATATATATTTCTTGTCTCTGTTTTCTTATTTAGTCTCTATTAACCGACCACTCTAAGGATCTAGGATCCTTAGGATTTAGGCAACTCTGCATACATGGATCGGTTTTCATATATTCGTGGGGAATCCGTGACAGTTGCATGGACTCAATGAGACCACTGAGCGTTTCCTACGGGATCTGACACCAAGACATTAACATCAGATGCTTTAAGTACTGCAAGCTGTGAGGTGTGGACGAGATTTGGACGAGATTTGTTGTTCTGACACATCCCACAGATGCTCAATCAAATTGAGATGTGGGGAATCTGGAGGCCAAGGCGACACCTTAAAATCTTTGTCATGTTCCTCAAACCATTCCTGGACAGTTTTTTGTAATGTGGCAGGGAGCATTAACCCGCTGAAAGAGGTCACTGCCGATAATGCGTACCATGGCCATGAACAATCTCTAGGTAGTTGGTACGTGTCACATGTGGTCTGCCTCCTTTCTATCATGGTCAACACCCCAAAAGACTTGTCGTTTTGGAGATGCTGTGACCCAGTCTTCTGGCCATCACTATTTGGCCCGTGTCACAGCCACTCAGATCTTTTGGCCCATGCTTTCTGTTTCTGCTGCACATGAAATTGAAGACCTGACTATTCACTTGCTTCGAATATATTCCACCCCGTAACAATATATCTCACCCCGTGACAGACGCGATTGTAACCATATAATCCTTATGCACCTTTACTTCTTTTGCTTTGGCGCCCTAAACAACTAACATACTGCAGTATTCCAGATGATTCCACTCAACCCTATTCAACCACCTCTCGTGGCAACACTGACAGCAGGACAGGCAAATGAAGTCCACAATTTCTCAATATTTTACATTAAAAGCCTGTTTTATCGCCGACCCCCACCTTGCCGGTGCAGCGCCATAATGTGGCCTCTAGCATAGGTCTGGGTGTACAACAAACCACAAACCACTCCAGGACAGTGGATTAGGGCTAGTTTGCCCTCAACGACAGGAGACAGGCTTGTGGTTGTTGCAGAGTGAAGCTGATTTTGGGCAAATCCTTAACTACTAAACTTAAGCCTATGCTTAAAGCCACCAAGTATGTCACTCATGGCACTGGCAAAGACTACTCTATGCTTAAACAGACTTTAGATTTTAATTATTTTTTTTAATAAAAAAGAGAAATTGTGGACTTCATTTGCATGTCCTACCCAGAGTTCATTGCTGTATATGATTAGTGTGGAAAATTTGCTCTGTGGGAAAAGGAATTATATAATTTACTTTGACAGTGCAGATTTTTTTCAATTATTCATTTTATTTAACATATATATTTATATACACACACACAATTACATAGTGTAGGATGTATTGATATGTGCCATACTTTCCAAAATTGCAAAATGAATTAAATATTTTAAATTTTATAAAATAAAATAAATTTAGAATACAAACTATTTCATGTGTTTAATTGTTATATAGCAATTTTAATTATAATATAAAAAGTTAAGAACAAAGGGTAAAAGACAAAAGATGACCTTTCCCTATTGCAGTTTGAACAACATTTACATTTGGTATATTAAGTGGAAAATTTGCATATTAATAAAAAATTAAGATATGATCACTTGACTGTTTGCATTTCTTAGAATTATTATTATATTATTGAAGAGTTGCCACTACTAACGATAACAGAATTGCAAAACTAGCATAGACAAAACAGCCGTAAAATGCTCTGTAGCTAGGTCCAATGCTATATTTCTTCCAGAAAATACTGAAACAATGAGAATGCTAGAAAGTCTGGCTGTGTATCCAATAGAATTACCTCGAGCTGCAAGCAAAGACCACTGGCAATAACATCAAGAGAAGGACGCCAAATAAAATTGAAGTAATCAAATGTACTCTGCTTTCACACTATTAAATTATGGGTAACTTTCTCCAAAAGTTCTGCCTCACCTCAATTGAACCACTTTATATCCATTAGACTTCGAAGTACGCCAAAATACGTTCAGATTAAATGTTTGCTTTTCTGCCTCAATAACTGGAATTTATATGTACTAATTTTAATTAACCGGTACTTCTATGGGGTGGTAATGGTCCCCCTATATGCCAATTCATAAATGCTTGTATATTGAATGGAGCAGATTGTGACTGCTAATAATCAAATGCTTGTGATTTATTAACAACATTTCGATTTTTAGCGAGGTAAGGTGGGAACACTGGAGGTGATGGTTGACTGCCTCAATGGCCTCCCCAATAAAGTCCATTTGAGTTTGGCCAGCAGTGTTGAAAGTATCAACTTCCTTGATCTACGCAAGTGTAGGCAAGGAGATGGTTGGGCTTTACCCATTTACAAAAGTCAACTGTATTGGTCAAGGTGATCAATGACAATTGGACTACCTTGACCAAAGACCAAGGATTCCAAGTTACCATCTAAGTTTAGGAATAAGCCTTTTCTTAGCTACAGTCATAGCAAGGACCTCCATCATCAACATGTCCAACAGACATTTCCGATGTCTGGAAAATCTTTTTGTCTCCCAAGATAAGTGGCTCATAATTATTGACCAGCATATTTCATACACCAATCAGTTTGTGGTCCATATGATTCAATGTTGCTGTGGACATATTTACAATTTACACCAGGTAAACCATAATGAACTTCTGGAAATGATGGGGCACAACATTTGTATATTCAGAGAGTATATGGGGTGGACAGTCCAACAAACTGGTTGCCTGTCACATACAGTTGTGTTCAAAATTATTCAATCCCCAATGCTGTAAAGGGTTTTAGGGAATTTTGTGTACATTTGTAATTGTATTCAGAATGAAATCCTACAAGGACTTTTTAAAGAACCATATGCAACTAAAATGACATCAATTGGTTTTGTAATACAGTAGTAAATGTTTCTTTTGTGAATTCTTCATTGACACAATTATTCAACCCCTTAAAGACTACCACTCTGAAGAACAGAGGTTCATTCAAGTGTTTTCAATCAGGTATTGAAAACACCTGTGGATGTCACGGAGCAGCAATAAAGCATAATAAGCACCAATTAGGCAGCTTTAAAATGACTGTGATACTCAGCTCCTTCTAGACATTTACTAGTGTGGTTACAAACATGGTGAAGTCAAGAGAATGGTCCAGGAAGACAAGAGAAGAGGTGATTACTCTTCACAGGAAGGGCAATGGCTATAAGAAGATTGCAAAGATGTTAAACATACCAAGAGAGACCATAGGAAGCATCATTCGCAAATTCAAGGCAAAGGGCACTGTTGAAACGCTACTTGGTTGTGGCAGAAAGAAGATGCTGACTTCGACTGCTGTGCGCTACCTGAAGCGTAGAGTGGAGAAAAGTCCCCGTGTGACTGCTGAGGAACTGAGAAAAGATTTGTCAGATGTGGGTACTGAAGTTTCAGCTCAGACAATACGGCGCACACTGCATAATGAAGGCCTCCATGCCAGGAACTCCCAGGCGCACCCCCTTGCTGTCTCCAAAGAATAAGAAGAGTCGACTGCAGTATGCCAAAAGTCATGTGGACAAACCACAGAAGTTTTGGGATAGTGTTCTGTGGACTGAAAATTAGAACTGTTTGGGCCCATGGATCAACGCTATGTTTGGAGGAGGAAGAACAAGGCCTATGAAGAAAAGAACACCTTGCCTACTGTGAAGCATGGCGGGGGGTCAATCATGCTTTGGGGCTGTTTTGCTTCTGCAGGTACAGGGAAGCTTCAACGTGTGCAAGGTACCATGAATTCTCTTCAGTACCAGGAGATATTGGATGACAATGTGATGCAGTCCATCACAAACCTGAAGCTTGGGAGATGTTGGACCTTTCAACAGGACAATGATCCCAAGCATACCTCCAAGTCCACTAGAGCATGGTTGCAGATTAAAGGCTATAACATTTTGGAGTGGCCATCGCAGTCACCTGACTTAAATCCGATTGAGAACCTCTGGTGGGACTTAAAGAAAGCAGTTGCAGTGCGCAAGCCTAAGAATGTGACTGAACTGGAGGCTTTTGCCCATGACGAATGGGCGAAGATACCCGTAGATCGCTGCAAGACACTTGTGTCAAGCTATGCTTCACGTTTAAAAGCTGTTACAACTGTAAAAGGATGTTGTACTAAGTACTAAGATTGAATGTCACTTGGGGGTTGAATAAAACTGATAATGATGTGAGCACAGAAAAGACATTTGTGCTTATTTCATTATAAATGTTATGTTATATTTGTCTGACCTACACGTGCCTCTTTGATTTAATTGTAAGCAAGATGACTGAATGATCAAAATCAATGTCAAACTGGCCAAAACACTCAATTTCAGAGGGGGTTGAATAATTTTGAACACAACTGTACCTCACAACATTAGGTAGTATGAAATGGGGACATGGGTCAGATGGGTATTAAAGGGCAGGAGCAAAGGGGCATACTAGGCCAGGGCGGGAATAAAAAGGGTGAGACACATAGATAAAGGAGCAGACTAACAGAAAGTGGATGAACGAAACATAAATAAGGGAATAAAGGGGACGTGTTCCAATGCCTTGCTGTGAAAGTACAAAATATTACTTTACCGGCAGGAGAGACACCCCAGTTGGACTTTTATCAAGATAGTCCAAAAAAAGAAATAACACTAATCATGCTGCATCTTGAACACCAGGTTGCAATATAGTGACATCACTCAGGGTTGCATTGAGTAATACTAAAGTGTAAGTGTAATACATGGAGAATAACCATTTTTAGTTTAATTATATTTTTTATTTTTGGGGGAAGGGTGTATAAATGTACTTACGAGCCAAAAAATGGCCGTGTTTAACTAGTGCCATCTTGCCGTATGGCTGACATTTACAGCGTTGTTAGCCAAGGACTCTAAATTCTTCTCCTTCTTAGCAACACTAATAAGCATCTTATTCTTGTAACGCGTCGCGCTTTCTTAATGATCGTGAACATTAGTTTGCTTTTAAGGCACTTATCTGCATGTTTTAGAGGTTGTTTAAGTAAACATTCGAATGTGCAGCCTGACAAAAGATGCTCGAGCAGTTAACATCCTCAGGTTTCCCTTTTCTTGTATTTTTAAGAAAATGCACAAATGACAATGCGATACACATCACCTATCCACACTGAAATATTGTAGAAATAGTTCTACATAGGTTCTAAAAAGACATGATTCTGCTTTTATGAAGAAACACATAGAAGCTGTCCGGCAACACTCATGCACGTTGGGTGCACGGCATCAGCAGAGAGGTCAAAGAAATGGCGTAATGCCTGGATTTCTGCTCAATCAAAGTGTTTGAGTGTCTGTTAACATTGCATGTCCTCTGTAGACTTGTATTTTGTTATCACCGGCACTTTGGGTTTGAGATTTATAAAGTTCAAAATGGCCGCTTCCAAGTAGAAACACTGACAGATCCTGAAAGGGTAGTTATTATGAAAGCTAAAGCTGGCAAAGTATCATAGTAGTTATCAAAGTAGAACAATATAGCACCTAGGTATTCCAAATATTTCAAAACTATATGATGAACCTACATCAGGAATCTAATTGGCTATGCATCTGGGGCATGAAGTTCTGAAATACTTGTGTATTTGGTATATTGGGTACCCAGGTTAAACAGTGTTGTTCTAGAGCTAAAGGTCACTAGAATAAACTGTGAAGACTATTTTGACATGAGAGATTTCACCCATGGAAAACACATAGGTCCTCTCCTCCACCCTATGACACCCCATGCCATCTGTACACGTTCATTCAATCCATGGGGCAGTGGACGGTCAGGCACACATGATATTATTCTGCATCTGAAGAGCTATCACGGATACCTGAAATATCCTTCATGCAGGCCCACGCAAGGAACAAGGACAAGGAAGGAAAAAATTAAATCAGGACTGTCAGACTCATGGCCCCCCAGATGTTAATGCCTACAATTCCCAGAATTCCTTCCATGCAATAGATGGCCAGGGAATCATGGAAGTTGTCATTCAAAAACATGGGGGGGGGTCGGAGTTTGACAGCCCCGACCTAGAGGATACCAGTTTGTAAATCTTCCCAACTAAAGGGAGAATAAGCTGTCTAAACCTAACCAAGGTCGAGGGCTGTAGAAATACACCATAATGGTAAAACTGGTCAAATGTCAAGGATTGGACAAGTACAGAAGAAGCGAGAACAAGCCAAAGTCAAATATCAGAAAGCCAAACAAACAGAAGGAAAACACTGAAGGGCAATAACCCACGCAGGGCAACATGAGGTATGGGGAGTGGACTTGATCAACTTGAGAATTCGCCCAGTTGTCCCTGGCAGTAGATGTGCATCAGGACGTGCAGGAAATTGATGCAAGTCCACAAGAGTGTCGAAACATGGGCAAGTGCTTCCAGCCTGACGCGGATCAGAGCTGGTACCAACGGTATGGACAGTCAACGCTAAAGTAAAGCTATAGAATAGGTCTGCTGCAAACAAGGATGCGTGACAAACACCCTGCTTAACCATGACATCAATCGGAACATCAGAGCTGGAATTTGCCTTTTCCAGGGTCAGAAGTGACTGCGCGGAAATAAACACAAGGAAGCTTTGAGGAACCAAGAGTGCGTGTTTATTATTTAATGTAATGACTATTCAACTTAATTACCACGATTCCTAAAGACCTATTTAGCTCAATTTTCAAATTAAATCCAAGGACATGTTGGTTTATTTATTTATTTATTTATTTTACACTGCCCGAACAAGCTGCTGGTGGACATATGGAGGTGGCTGGGTTTACTTATCTATTTCTTTTTTTATCGCAGCTTTGAAAACTCACAAATTTAATATGAAAATAAAATATTAAAAAGGGCATGAGTTTTATTTCAGAATTCATTTAAAAATTCCAGGTATGGGGAGAATTTAAAAGAAAAATTAAAAAAAACTATAGAATTTAAGAGACTTTGGGTTATTTACCAAGAAGTGGATTGGTGGAAAACGACTTGGGGATTTTCACATTTTAGGAATTTGGAAAATACAATAAATTCTCGACTCCAGTACCCAGATAATTCACAGATTGGCAACAAGTGTTCATGAAGACGAATCTCATGTTGTTTATTATAGTTTTGCAGGTTCTTTATACCAAAACTTTGAATTCTGAGATCAAAAAATAAGTTTTGGGAAAGCAATCCATTTATGTAAATTTATGTAAAGGAGCACTGTAGCAGATTAGAGATGGGAGATGGGGCAGATTAGATCTATATTTCTATCTATATAAGGGTCTGCCTGTGTATATGTGTCTCTGTGCCTGTTTATACATATCTCCTCCATATAGAGTCATATTCATATTTGTGTCTGACCATTTGGGGAGCGTAAGTGCTAAAATGTAATTAAAATGGTTAGCTTTCTCCCTTGGGGGGAGGATATAACACGTGGCTGTAAAATGGAATGTTTTTTGTGAACTGTCATGTCGTGTAGCCTGTTAGTCGCACTTTGGGAGCCAGCCTGGCACCAAGATTTAGGCCCTATCTTCAAAGAAAGGAAGCACATCCCTTGATCCCTAAGGGGGGTCTGGGGGGAAGATGGACACCTTTGGGCAATTAAAGATTAACGACGAAGCGTACGGAGCATGCTCAGGAGAGGGGAAATCTGGGGATTGTAGACAAAGGCTCTGCCAGCTAGGAGGCTGGACTTAGAAAAAAGGCAGCCCTATATATATTCTGAATCAAGCATGGCTCAGGGCTATTTCCTTGGAGGTCAATCGAGAATTGAGGGAATATTGCCAGCTCCTAATAGAACCTCCCTATGGCTGATCGTCTAGCGTATAGTGTAAGTAACTAGGATCTGCTGTTATCTCCCTTTTATTTGTTTGTGTGTGTAATGAGTAATTAATTGATTTATCCTATCCATCTTTTTTATAACAAATGCACTGTGATAATTTTTTCTATATCATAATAAATATTCCTTATTAAGATATGCTTTCTGCCTGATATTCGATCCATGCTAACTAAGAGACTGGAGTATTGCTGATCGTTTTAAGCTCGGGTAGATATGAAATTGTGAGTTGCAGTCGCTGGGGAAGGCAGGGATTGTTGTCTATGCAGTCACTGTCTGGGTCTAGGGTAGGCAGACAGTGCGGTTGCTTAGCCAGGCATCTCTCGCTGCGACTCGCGTAGTGTCCATGAGGACTGGTGGCAGCGTAACTAATAGAATAGGAAAGTGGGCCATGGGATTGTGGGAGACGTAGTCATTACTCGCTTCAAGAGAAGACTTGTACTGCGTTGCAATCCCGGGACCATTGTATTGCACTCTACGTACCTGTTGCGAGAGAAAGTGGGAAGGGACAGATTGGTAAGCAAGCGCGGGGGCTTGGTATCTATGCCATCATTATCTGGGCTAGGCTAGACAGATAGTGGGTGGCTTAACCCGGCGTCTTTCGCAGCAACCCGGCGTCTTTCGCAGTGGTAGTGACAAGCACTCTACCCTACAATTTACTCCCTCCTCTTTTCACCCTTTATTTAGGTGTAAATACTCACCTTTTCTCCAGTGGCGGCCTCCACTGGAGCTAGGTCGCAACTCGGCGCCGCGAGGCGCTGAATTGCGACCCAGTGCCTGAGGGGTTAAAGCCAAGCACCGCTTAAAAGGGGAGACTCTCCCCTTTTAAGTGGTGCCTGGCTTGTGGTGCTGCTCCTTCCCGATCGAGGGGGAGAGGGATTCAAACGCATCCCCCCTCCCTTTCAGGCGATCTCCCGGCATTGCAGGGGGGTCACCTGGAAATGACGTCATCGCGCATGGCGCGATGATGTCATTGGACGTCATTGCACATGGCGCGATGACGTCATTGACGTCGGGCAGCGCTTAACTTCAGCGTCTGAGGATGCTGAAGTCAGAATGCCGCGGGACCCCAGACAGAGAGGTGAGTATCTCCGCCGGGGCTCCCGCTAGCGGATGACGTGTGGGGAACATTCTCCGCACATAGCGGGAGTCAATGAGGACGTTCCCCACACGTCATCCGCAGTGAAGGGGTTAAATTGTGGATGTTTATATATACACGTGGGATGATTTGAAGTCCACCATTCACCGCTGTCAATTCCGAACGCAATTAGCCATACCGGCACAAAGGGACTGGACGCACTAGCCGCGGCTGCCAAGCAGTCCCGGTACGGCGTGAGAAATGCTACATACAACATAAAGTGGTGCATTTGCTAGCAGCCATCGGGTACTACGTAACGAAGCAATGATACGTTATAGTAACATGAATTATAACTAAGTAAAAATGAAAGACAGCACTAAAAAACCTAAAGTAATAACATACATCTCCAGGGCAATCAAAACCTAAGTCTCTATCATTAGAATTTTATGTTTCTGACTTATTACCGTCGAGCCAAAGGGAATTATTGGCGTGTGGGGGTGTGAGAGAGGTGAGGAATCCTTCTTCTCCACCAGGCAGCGGGTGGCATTTGTTATTCTTTAAAGCGGGTGTTCTGTGACCCTGCTACAAATGAAGCTGGAGATCTCCAGAGTGAGGGTTATGAGAATAGTCGTTCCGAAGGGATATTTTCTTTAGTTTTTTATGAAGTCGATGATTCAGAGACCTGCGGAGACGCGATCTCTGAGCCTGCTTGGCCGTTGTCCAGTGACTTCAGGGAATCGCAAGTCGACAAGACAATAGGGAGTTTTGGAGTGAGGGTGGTGGAAAGTTAGAATATGGAGATTTATTTCTGTTTTTCTGTTTTTACTTTTATTCTTTGACCCACTTTATTTCCAATGGTTTATATCTAATAAGACAGAGGGATAGACAAGCAGATATAAGATAGACACAGAGAGAGAGGAAGAAACAGACATACAATGGGATAGATACGGATAGATAGATATGGATGGATATATTGATATAGAGAGATATGGATAGATAGATATGGATAGATAGATAGATATGGATAGATAGATAGATAAATGGATAGATGGATAGATAGATACAGTAGATAGATAGATAGAGATAGATAAATGATAGATAGATATGGATAGATTAATAGATATAGATAGATAGATAGATAGATAGATAGATAGATAGATAGATAGATAGATAGATAGACAGCAGACAGAGGGATAGATATATATAGACAGAGAGATGGATCGAGGGATGGACAGACAGAGAGACAGATCGAGGGATAGATAGATATGAATAGATATGTAGACAGACAGACAGATAGATAGATAGATAGATAGATAGATAGATAGATAGATAGAAAGATAGATAGATAGATATGGATAGATAGATAGATAGATAGATAGATAGATAGATAGATAGATATGGATAGATAGATAGATATGGATAGATAGATAGATGGATAGATAGATAGATATGGATAGATAGATAGATATGGATAGATAGATAGATAGATAGATACATATGGATAGATAAATAGATATAGATAGATAGATAGATAAATAGATAGACAGCAGACAGAGGGATAGATATATATAGACAGGGGGATGGATCGAGGGATGGACAGACAGAGAGACAGATCGAGGGATAGATAGATATGAATAGATATATAGATAGACAGATAGATAGACAGATATGGATAGATAGATAAATAGATATGGATAGATAAATCGATAGATAGATAGATATATAGATAGATATGGATGGATATATTGATATAGAGAGATATGGATAGATTAATAGATATAGATAGATAGATAGATAGATGGATAGATAGATAGCAGCCAGAGGGATAGATATATATAGATAGAGGGATGGATCGAGGGATGGACAGACAGAGAGACAGATTGAGGATAGATAGATATGAATAGATGGATAGCTATGGATAGATAGATGGATAGATAGATACGGATAGAAAGATACGGATAGATAGACAGACAGACAGACAGATAGATAGATAGATAGGAGGATAGATATGAATAGATAGATGGATAGATTGATATGGATAGATAGATAGATAGATAGATCTGGATAGATAGATTGATGTGGATAGATAGATGGATAGATAAATAGATAGCTAGACATATAAATAAATAGATAGTTAGATATGGATAGATAGATAAATATGGGATAGATAGATTATGGATAAATAGATAGATATGGATAGATAGATAGATAGATAGATAGATAGATAGATAGATAGATAGATAGATAGATAGATAGATAGATACGGATAGATAAATAGATAGACATATAAATAAATGGATAGTTAGATATGGATAGATAGATAGATATGGATAGATAAAGGGATAGATAAATAGATATGGATAGATAAATGGATATACAGATAGATAAATACATAGATATGGATAGATAAATGGATATATGGATGGATAGATAGATAGATAGATACGGATAGATAGATAGATACTGAATAGATAAAGGAATAGTTAGAT